>QAPG01000251.1:8778-34757 GCA_004366825.1 Colletotrichum spinosum | reverse complement strand
TACTTATTTTAATACTTTTAAGTTTTTAAAGTATAGAGACTATAGAAAGCTATATAAATCTTTAGGTTCTTCTCTATAAAGTTTATAATATTACTTATACGAACTTCTAGAGTAATATCTATTAGGAATTATTAATCCTCCTTATAGTTTACTCCTAAAAGAGTAAAGCTTATAAGAGTACTTAATTTAAGTATTTTAAAAACTTATTAGTATTTCTTAACTTTTAGAAAGTTACTTAAGAAGGATTTTTAAAGAAGTTTTAAAAAGAAATTTTAATAAGTAGTTATTTTAAAGTTAAAATAATCCTATAAGTTAAAAACTTTAGCTTCTACTTAAAAAGTATTATATTAAATAAGCTACTAATTAGTTCTTTTAAAGATTAAAAAAAGGGTATTTTTAGTAGATATCTTAATATTTAAGATATATTAAATTATTATAATATATATATTTGGCCTAGTGGCTCTTTAGTATTATAAGACTCTTAATTATTATATATAATTAGGGGGCAAAATCTCATATATATTATGTGTAACTAAATGTGGTTATATGCGCTGCGTGAGGCTCTATTTTGAGTGGTTTAAGTGGGGTGAGGCCTGTGGAGATGGCGCCGGCGCCCGAGGTTTATCTGGTGCAAACTCTGCCTCTCGAGCGTGTTATTCCTGACAGGTAGTCAAGTAACTCTTATACTAGTAGTCATATCATTAGATAACCTAAATTATACAACTACATTAACCCCCCCATATTAACCCTTTTAGTGCTCAGGTGAAGTCACCTACTTTCTATGCCAACAGAACAGCTACATTGAAGAGACGACCCCATCGTCGACGAGAGTTGTCCACAAGTTCCGGCTTGCGCGCCAGACTGCCTCAGTCTTGAGTTTATGCTGTGCCTTGTTACCACCGCCCATTGGTGTAATCATTGGGCTACAGACCAAGAGCAACACGAAAGCGTGTGCCTAAGGGGTCCCTAGAAGCGCGAATTCGACTTTGCGGTACCATTTCCAAGTCCTTTGTTTCTGGCAGTTGTTAGCGGCAGCTTCGGACGTTGGACGAGCCCGGACGCCATAAGGGCAAGAGCCGGACGACGACCAAATTTTCACCACATTGTCACGTCGACGGCTGTCCGGCAAACTTGACTCAAGACGCGCCATGTCCGGGTGGTATACCGGACACATTACACAACTCTAAACTAAAAAGACATTCAAGAGTTGCAGCCAGCGCTGAGACAGACGACTGCACCAAGCGAGTCGTGCGGCATACCACTTGTTCTATGACCCGGACATGGCGTTGCCACCTTTTCAGGAGGACGACGCAAAGCTTGCGCAATGTTGCGTCAAGTTGAGCGGTGGCTGACGAGTGGCCAGGCCTTTGGCCTGAGCCGTAAAAATCGGGTTGGTGGATCACCTTGGCCCATGTCGACTTCGTCGTGACATTCAGCGTTACGCGTCTCGAATGTTTAAGGCGAACTTGGGAAGTGCAGACCAGGCATTTGCGAAGCAAGTTAATCATCTCACAAGCCGGTCAAATGAATCGTCGCGCATCCTTGAAAAGTTGAACTATGTACGCGTGCTATCGAAAGTGCATTCGAGATGGTGACTTCCCAGACTCGCGTTTTTCGTACAATATTCGTACGTGCCATCCCCAATATGCCCGACGGCAGTATATTTCCTGTGGGGGACGTTGACGAGAGCGGGGAAGAGCTCGTCATGTCGTAGTCACTTTTACCCAACTTCTGCCTCACAAACTGCTGGGAAAAGCGAATGATGGGAAAGACTTGCGCACAACAATCTCGATGACGGCCCGCTACCCATGCTCAATTTTACATCGGCTAGAAGCCGAAATTGGAGCCACTAGTGAATTGCGACATTCGGCAAGTACTGGCTGTGTTGGAAAGAATCCGTCAGGTTCACTATTGAAAGTCGGCCCACGATGAGGTAGAAGACGTACGTAGTGCATGCGTACTGTGGAATAGGCAGGCCTTATCCGTACTGTGTACGGAGTACGGATAACCGAGTGGGGATTGGGGGATCGACCAAGTGTTTCTTTCCTCCGTCCCCTGCTCGTCGGGACTTGCGGCCGCGAGAGAGGGTAAATTCACCGATGGTTGAACGTTGAACGTTGTTCGTCTTACTAGCTAATTATATGTACCTTTATGGCCGGCCTTGCGGTCAACGTCGTCCGCAGCAGGAATGCTTGGGGGTATCATGGGTCAGGCCGCGGCACGGCACGGTACTAAGGAAGAGACAGGACTGCTTTGAGGGATGCTTTGAGGGATCTCAGTAGCCCCCCTAAAAAAGGACGAGGCGAATCGAACTTCCACAGAGTTCGTCATGATGCTTCCATGCAGCGAGCGAACGCATGCCTGGCCCAACCGCCGTCTGAATTGCTGCCAGCAAACCCTACATAGTAGTGTTCGACGTCTGGCAGAAACAGGGAAGTGCGGTGCGGGCAGTCTCAGAGTATCTTATCCGTCGTTGAAAGATGGGCCGGTGGCCGCAGCTGAGCGCCATCCATAACATGCACGCACTGCATCAGCTTTCCTTGAGCGATCCAGCATGGTGCCTGGAGGCCTGAAGAAGAAGAAAAAGAGGGGGAAAGCCCTTGATTGGGGGATGCGGACCGGCCGGGGCTACGCAGGGCAACGTCCGAAAGACCCAACCAAGTCTTGTGGACATTCTGAAACGAGCACCAAATATGAGCCTCAATCGACCAAGACTGGTCTCATACGCCATGATGGATGGGCGGTCAATGATGCAGCGACGGAAAGGTGGCCTGGGCAGTATGGAGTCTTGCTCCACATTGGTTAGTACGAAACCAGTGCTGACTATGAGAAATGGCTTCCGCTGAACGAGGTCGATGTAGAGGCTGGAGATGGCGTCCATAACTACTTCTCGAAGTTAGACTAGCAGGCATCAGAGCTCAATCCTCATCTCGGGCATCAAAAGGATGTGTCTGCTGCGTCAAGTCAGCGTCTTGACGTTGCCTGGTCCACCCACTGGCTTGAGGCGGCAAGCGCCACAGCGTGGCTGCCACGAGTGGTTGCGCGTGGCGCTTGCCGCCGCGAGTTGGTTGCGATCTCGTCTTGCCTTACCACAACCACAGGCGAGAAGAATTCGATTCTGATTGTAATCAGATTTTATCGTGATAACGAATGCATGCTACCCAGGTGTGCCAGGATTAGGCACCTGATGGTGTATCCGTACTTGGAACCCAAAGCCATAGGCGCAGCCGCCCGCCCCCAGTCTGTCTGCTTATTACTTTACAGCATGCTGCTAGACATCCCGTGCATATTCCAATGTATCTAGCTACCCATCGTGTTGGTGAATCAGGTTTTGATCACTAAATACGGAGTGCGTACAGTCCTGGACATCTGCTAAAAGCCATGTTGGACGCCATGGCACGCGCAGCTGGTTGTATTATTGGCTCCGGACTTGGTGTGGGCGCGTTCGTCGGGCAATAGATACTCACGTAGGCTGTATAAGGTAGGTAGAACCAGAATTAGTCGGTAGCGAAGCACATAGCTCGGTCATTCAGATTGCATCGGATGCTGCATACCTTCTGCAGACATCCACATGTCCGACGTCCAGTGAGGAACCATGACTGTATGCCCATGGGAAATCCGACAGGAATGAATGAAATCCATCCGGACGCGCCTACCTCTCCGGGGTCTGTCATTTTTCTCGGCTGTCTGCGCAGTAGTAGGTTGCTGGCTAGCGCTCGGCGCCGCATCGCACCCTCTCCAGACACAAGGTGCTAAGCAGTGTGCGTGCTACCTCTGTTGTCGTTGACGTTCCATATCAACGTCCCACAGCCAGGCAGCCAGTTTGCGGTTGGCCCGCTCGGCCAAGATGCCTGCCAATGCAGCTCCGAGTGGGCCAGCGGCCAGTTGAGTTGGAGCATGGGATAGCCCTGTCCAGTCGCTTGCGGTGCGTCTCAAACCATGCACGTTGTCGCCATCAGGAGCCACGTCTTGGTTTTTCACGGGAGGTTGGAACAGATGCCATCTGAGAGTCCACTGGTGCCATCCATGAGTCCACGCTTGCACCTTATGCTCAAACCATCACTCACGAGTCACTCTTACACTATGACCACGCGTACCCACTGAAGAGTGCCATGCAAGGTGTGCAGCTGCACGCTGCACGAGCAGCCGGGCAATTATCAGGTTTGGACTGAGGTGCCAGGGTTTTCACCGTCCCAAGTCCCTACATTGCCAGTCTCATAGAAGCCGGCCAACATTGGCGCGCTAGATGCCTTGCCCAAGGAAGATACAGTGGGCAGATGTCTCAGGCAATGTCTCCGTCGGGTGACAGCTACCTCACTTTGCCTTCCCCACGCATGTACATCCATACGCTAGGGAGCATCATGACCTACCTCACTCCCTGCGACCTCGCATAGGTAGATAGGTAAATACCTTGATATTGCAGCTCTTACCTCATAAGCCATGTACGGACGTAGCAGTATGTGTGATGTTCGTTCAAAGCACGGGTACCTGCCTGAGGCGAAGTGAAATCGAGGTGCGATTCATACCTAGGTACTGCATACTTGCTTGTACAGTACTTCGTCTTGTGGGCAAGTCAAGGCATCCTGACCGGCCTAGCTTTCTCGCCTCATTACCTCCCCCCGTGTGCTTTTAATTGCACGATCGCTCTTTGCCCATTCCGAGCCCCATCTGCTATCCAACGTCCTATTAGACGCTCTAAACGACCCCTATCTCACTCTGCTTTCGCATGACCGATTTCCCATCTTGTGTCCGACCTTTAGTTCCTTTTTCGTTGCGTGCTGCTTTTGCTCTCTGATGATTATTCTTGGCCTCAGCAGTCGTTCCTCTCCAACTAATCAACTACAGCACTGCCTATTCTGTCCACCATTGTACTCACCGCACCGAGCTTGATAGCCGACAGCATCTCCGACAGCATACGACGAAACTATCGAGACCACGGCTTCCGGACGCCCTTGGACTGAAACTGCAGTCGATCAACCCGGCAAACAATTGCGCGGCATGGCAACGTCACAGGCACTTTCGTAACAAGCTCCCATCGGCTCGACTGGACTGCCGTTCGATTCCGCCCATTGCCCACCAATTCGCAGCTCCGTTGTGACGCTTTCCTTGCCATCTAGGCCAGTCGTGTCGAGGGTGCCAGACTACAACATGGGCAACACAAACTCTGCAGAGTCGATACACAATGCCAACGCTTATGGGGTCAGCTCTAGTAGAAAATCTCCTCAGAAGCTGTCAAAGCCCAAAGTTGGCAACCATGCAGCGCCAACTTCCTCGTCGCAACAAGCTGGCTTGTTGGCCAAACGTGCCCGCGCCGTATCCGCCAGCCTTCCGCCTTCTCGCTCGAATTCCATGTTTTCCCCTCCGACGTACTCGCCTGCACCGTCCACATCCAACGACCCGCCCGTTTTCGCTTCACCCTTGGCGCTGCTCCCCCCGATTCCGCCCGAACCTCCAGCACCAGCAAGCAGAGATTGGAAACGCAGGACAAGTCTTTTCCGGTCGAAAAGCTCGCAGGAATCCCGCCATAGAAGTAGGCGGGGAGACAAAAGCGCTGTCAGGCCAGATGCCGCGCCGGAGACTGCTGACAGGATGGCGAGGGCGAACTCGATGACCTGGGAGTCTCAAGAGATTATGGATCATGCTAGGCATTTGCAGGTGAAAAGGTATCATGTCGCGCCCTTACCTTATCTTTCCGGGTCTACATTGCTAACAGCCCGTGATTTAGTTGGCACGTTCCCGGAAATCGGCAATCCATCAACTACAATTTAATGTCCTACGAATCTAGAAGATTGCTGAATCTCAGCGAGGACCTTGCTGCGTGCGAGGAAACTTCTATCCTGTCGGATGGCAAGTTCGAAGTGTATCGTGACGAGGTTTCGCAGACTACGTGGAAGAGTTCGAACCCGCATCAGACGGCGGCCGCAAGCGCGCAGGTGACCCGAGCGAATTCCGAAGTATCTCTGTACGCACCTGTGCGCCGACGTTCAATGGTGCAAACCCCAGGCCTGGCGACTCGAATTCCGGTGGAGCCATCTGTTCCCACGAGGTCGAGCCTCCGACGCAGTCTTCCAGACACACCAGTCGCCGGGCGATCCAGACTGAACTCCATTGAGTCAACGCTCAGCCCTATATCGCCCTTGGACGAGCTCGTCTCTCAATCGAATCAGTCGCCAGAGCTTCTCCCCTCACCTGTGAGTGAGCCCGTGGAACGAGCGCTGACGCCTTCCGACATGGACTACCGACCACTTGGAGCCATGAAGTTCGGTTCACTACGAATCACCAACGGAGCAGCTAGCCCTTTGCCAAGTCCGGAGCTGGAACCACCTTTAAGATTTCGCGCCCTTTCGGAGCCACCGCTGCTTGATGGTACTACTTCGACGTCAGAACTGGAAATAAAGCTGGATGAGACGGGTCACAACAGCAACCGCTTTGAGCCCATGTATGTGTTGTCCCTTCGTGACCTCTTCTGAAAATTTTTGCGTGCCTAGAGAATGGGCCAGTCCCATACTGACTCCGCAATCAGATACCATGGTTGTACTCTTCAAGTTTCGCCCAAGCACACGGCCATCGGAGACGGGCTTGTTGGGGATGCCTTACTACTGGAATACTCAGCCGAGGTTCTAACCGTCAGGAATGACCCCAACGCCAAACCCTCCATTGAGCGATTGCAAGCAGAACAGACGTGGAAAACCACCAACAGTGTTGCTCGCGCTGATAGCGGTATTGTTGCCAATCCTTCGGCAGAGGCCCAGCCCAAACTGCTGTCGAAGGCCGATTCCGGTTACAGTTCCAATGTTTCGCTGAGATCCTTCCATGCCAAGCAGCCTGGCGGTCAGAAGGATCGTTCGAGAAATGTATGGGACTCCTTGGATCCTTCAGCAACAAGTTTAGGCGTCACCATGACAGATTCGTTAGGCCACATTAGCCCCGAATATGTTTCTTCGACATCAAATCCGCTAGCTCTGCATCTGAACATTGACGGCCGGGCTATCTCTTGTCGGAAAAACACAATAATGGCCAGCACGCCGCATAATGACCCGGACACGGACACCGCTCACGTTGGCGCGCGGGAGCCGAATTCCAGCACATGTATTCGAACTCCTGGGCTGTCCCATTCCGGCGATATCACGATCAGCGCGTTGAATTCAACGTTGAGCATTGGTAGTGGTTCACAACGAACTGGCAGATTTCAACGCTTTATAGGCAGTGGCAGCATGCGGGGGCCCCCGTCTGTGCATACCACTCACCCGGCCGATGACCGCGTTCCCTCCATCCCTAAAAATGTCCAGACACAGGTTGAAGAACACTCGGAACGATTTCCCGTGTCCACGAAGAGTCTGACACTGCGTGCTCGTGCTAGCAAGGAGAGAATGAAGACAATCACGAGCGCGGGCACCGGCGAAGCTGGACAGGCCGAAGACCTTCGGTATACGGCGAACACGGCCACCACTACTCGAAAACTTGTTGCCTCATCAACATCTGTCCCGGGAGATAAACCCAAGACGTCGCGGCGTTTTTCCTTTCATTCGTCGCTCGCGCAGGCCGCAGCTTCCGTCATACCTCGTCGCTCGATTCAGCGAAAGCCATTTCCACCACGTACTACATCAGCCAGCGAATTTGTCAAAGGGAAAAAAACCGACGAGTCAGAAGGCGGCCATGCAGTCAAGGTCGCTTCTGCTGAAGCTTTGCGCAAATGTATTGGCGGGGGCGACGTGAATCCTCGATTCACGGCTCACGCAGATGCGTCCGACGGCAGTGCCACGACTAGGGCAATCATCATGCGTGATGATGCGCATCGCAGTGAAGAAATGCATTCTAGACCCCAAGGTCAAATGCCCCCCTTGAGCAGCGACGCCGTCTGTCTACCTACAAAAAACGTCCAGCAGTCTTTCAATAGCTTCGATTGTTTACCCGGAAAGAAGAAGTCTCCGCCAATCAGTTTACTCACCCGCAGCGGTAATGGTCCCAGAAGTCTTGTCCAGCGACCTCAATCGACAACTCTCAGTGACATGGGCCAGGCTAGAAGACAGGCTTTGTCGAGACAGAACAGTCGCGAGGCCATACAAAGCTACCCGGCTGCGTCGCCAATAGTTCGCGAAGACGCATTATCGGCGCCTCCGATACCGCCAATGAGCCCTATGCGGGCCATGACGATGTTCGAGCAGGATGCGCAACGTCCACACGTCGTGCGGGACGAATGGCGCCCCGCTAACCGTGGTTTCGATGTGACCCCAGGGCATAGTCTCGCCGCTGGGATCAGCATTTCAGATACGCACTCTGGATTGCAACCTCGCCGTCAACTTCGACATCGGGCGAGCTGTGAAGGCGATACTCATCAGCATGGTGGACCAGTTGTGCGCGGTCTCCAATTCGTCGACCAGCCACCAAGTCAAGGAGATAGCTATTACAGAGAGCTGCTGTTGGCTCTGGAACATGAGCAATGGGAACAGGAGACGCGGCAAAAACACAGCTACTTCTCCCCCGACAGTGTTCAGCCGGGTCTCTCGAGGAGCCGAAGCCGAAGCCGCAGTCGCAGCGTCCACGCAAACGGCAATACACAATATCGCGTCCTCCACAGCTATAACTCGCCTGCTTACCGCCATGCCCCAATATGGGGTTGACGAAATTTGGAGGTATCCGGCCCTGCTTAATCTTTGATCAAGAGGCCGGTTCGTTGTCTGGAAGCGTCGCTGCAACACAAAGTCGTGGCCATATCTTGTTCTTGGCTCGCCATCTTCTGTGACTTCACCGCTCAGGAAATACTCTTCGGTGTCATTACTCGGGCTGCGCGTTCGACGGGAGAGTACCCACTACCCAGTTCCCGGAGGTCGCGGGCACATGTTGGTCAGCGTTGCGAATTCAAAGTCGGAAAACAGGTTTACGAAATACCGGGGAGGGGCTATCAATTTTTGCCACTCCCGGGAAAACGAAGCAGAACAAACAGCAAGCGTCTGGCAAATTTGTACTCAACTTCCGTTTGTCTGTTTATTGGTTGGGTCAGCTTTGATGGTTCAGTGGCGTTATGGAATACCCTTGAAATTGCCAGTCCTCGAGGATCATTGGTGCCGGGATATTGGGAGGCCTAGAAAATAGTCGGCGGGCGCGTCCGGCGTCTATGAATGAAACACATGAATCCGGAAAACGTATGATATTGCCTGCTGACGCGAAAGAACTGGTCGCCGGTAGCTGTCCTCAGTCCCACACGGAGGATCCGCATTAAAGCCGGGGCGGAACTGAACCCTCGAGCCAAGTATGCCGTGCCCGAAATGGCGATACGGGCCGCTCCGGTGGAAGTGGAGTGATGAAGCAAGTCGCACCGGGATGGTCCTTGCGGTGGGTGTATGGAAGACCCTGATCGGACCTGGCGAAGGTCGCTCGAGGCAATACGAAGTGGCCTCTACGACACAGCATTTCCACCGTGGGGAGGATGCGTAGACTGAAAAAATGCCAAAATCGGCTCGGCAATTGCACGGAATGTCCGCGCATCGTGGTGGCTTATTGAGCTCATGAGACGGAGCGAATGTCGCTTCACCGTCAATGGCGTTTGGCGAAATGCGGAAGTTATCGGTCCTCCCTGTACTGACCTTGTTGGGCAATAGTGTGCGCCTAGGATGTTTTGGAAGCTATTCCCTACTTGCGAAACGACAACTCAGTTTATTGGGACTTTGTAAGCGAAGCACCACGCCAGCCTCATCGACAACCAATTAGGTACAACGTTACACTCTTATGGCAGACTTCATAACCCAGCTTCCCCCGCTAGCAGGCTGGCGAGGCGCGGTGCTTGCAGCATGTTGGTGGTACATTCCGAGGTATATTACACATGCCCATCAAAAATTGAGTGGTGGGTCTTGATCAATGTGAACTCAACTGTTCAAGTAGATCGTTTGATGAGGGGCTCACATGTCTATGATACTCACAAGTATACGAGCAGGACAGTAGCCAGGAAGATGAGGCTTGCCATGTCATGTCGCAGTAGAGTCAAATCTATCGGCGTAGGTACCGGCTGGAATACTGTGTAATGTGGAGGCAAGTTTAGTATGCCGTAACAGTATGGAACCAGGCCTCCGGGGCAGTGCTGCAAGTACGACAGATCCTTGTGGGCCTGCCCATGATTTATGCACGCCACCTAAATTGGGCCGTGGGAGTTTCCACCTGGTATATTCGCAGGTGGACAAGGCTGATCCTTTTTGTCCATGCACGCCTTCCATAGAGAAGAGCTTCAAGCTTATCGCTGTGCTTGTATTGCCTAGTTTGTGCTCAGAGCGTGTCATCCAGCAGTGTATCCAGATTCACTAGAAGTACGTTTCATGTTGTATTCAAGGTGGTGAACACCGAGAATGTCGCCGCAGATTTCTGCCTATCGTAGGGTGGCATCTACTTGTAGGTAAGATTACGTAGGTAATTAGCATTGCTCCACCAGCTGCTGACATGCATACCTATACTTAGGTACCTTACCTACCTAGCTACTACCTATTTGGTAGGCGAATAAAGCGAGGCAAAACGAGCTGAAGTAAGATCACCTCGGTCTAGCATTTTGGCTTGACGTCGCATTTCAATCAATCCTCCCGTTCTCTATGCCCACCTACCAATTTCTCAACCTAGACCATTTAACGCCCACAGGCTCGAATCTGCCATCTTTTTCTTGCTTCACGTCGCCATATCGACGTCCAGACTTTCCAATGGGTTGAACAGACTGGCAAAATCTGCGCCGCGATCCCCAGCTCGTCACGCTGCTCCGTACCAAGAGTGGGCAAAGCTCTTCTGTCCGCCATTCCGTTTGTTGTTCCAGTCCCGACAAGCGCCGCGGTAGCAACGACAATCTCAGGTGGAAAGATCAGGGGTCGACAGAGGGACAAAGCGAGATTGTCGTTGGATCCACAGCTGCCATGTGTCTCTCTGTATGTCTTTCTGGTGTTGACTGAGCAATCTGTCACCACTCCCTTGCGATCGTGCTCGGTCTGCATCTTGCATTTACCGAGAGTCTTGTGGTATCGGCTGACACTGCCTTCAGCTTCGTCACCGTAGAGCACCCGAAGGCGCAAAGCCTCACAAGAAGCGCGCCCTGACAATGCCTCTCTTCTCGACCACTAATAAGGCCTCTTCTGCTACGCTCAGGAAGATGGTAAACTGGACGACTATCCTATCGCCTACCGATCACGGCTTTCATCTTCAGCGTAACAGCCCGATGCCCCTCATCAACATTATCAATGCCGAGGGTGCCACCGAGCCTCCATCCTCTTCCTCCTCCGATCCCAAGGCTCTAACGTGCACGTCTTCAAACTCGTATGACATCGTCATTAGTCTGGCCATGCAGAACCGCCTCAAAAAAGTCTTTGATGATCTGCGTTCCCGCCGATCTTCCATATCACGCACGCCTTACATAACACGCGACCAATTCGTTGTATTCCTCGAGAGCACCCAAAGCGAGACCGACGTCGAGCATATACTTGCGGAAGATAAGGAAAGATACAGTCTGGGCGAATTCCTTGAGACTTGGTGGCGGCATTTCGGCTGGGATGCGTGCAAGCCCCTGAAAGCTGAAGAGAAGGACCTGGGGCGGCCTCTCACCAATTACTTCATTAGTAGTAGTCACAACACATACCTCGAGGGCAACCAACTCGCGTCCAAGAGCTCCCCAGAAGCGTACAAGACGGTATGTTCTACCCAATATCCTTATTATATCTTTCTGAAAGGTGCTAACCTTCCCTCGCAGGTTCTCCGAAGAGGATGTCGCTGCATAGAAATTGATGTTTGGAACGGGGATACCCCTATCGCGACCACCGAAAGAACTCGGTCACCCAGACCCGACCATTCGAGAAATCTCTCTGGCTCGTCCTTCCCGAACGTCGCCGCAAGTTTGAAAGAACATGTGGAGGAGCTCATAGGTGGCGAACGGACTAATCACAATCATTGCAGCCACAGTAGGAGCGTCAGCGCAGCCAGCAGGTCGCTTAACCCGCACGACAGTACCGCAGCACTGGGCCCAGGCGCATCGGTTGAGTCTCTGGACGATACGCTTCGACCCTCGTCACAGGGCAAGTCTCGGCTGCCTTACCCCAAGGACGAGCCTATTGTAACGCATGGTTGGACACTCACGACGCCATGCGGATTCCGCGAAGTCTGCATCGCTGTTCGCGAGTCAGCTTTTGAGACCAACGAATTGCCCATCATCGTTAGCCTCGAGGTCCATGCCGATGCGGAACAGCAAGGAGTCATGGTCCGAATCATGAAAGAGGAATGGGGTGAAATGTTGATCGACAAGTCGTGGGAAGGCATCGACCCGCGTTTTCGTCTGCCAAAGCTTGAAGAAATGAAGAAGAAAATCCTGATCAAGGTCAAGAAGGCGCCGCATAAAATTGAGGTGCCTCCAAGCACCTCCTCGCTCTCACCTGTCCATGCCAATGACGAAGATGCCTCAAGTTCCGAGGACGAACGTAATCACGCACCACAAACACCCGCCATTCCTGCCGAGCAGAAGAACGTCAAGGTTTCCGTGTGCCAGGCCCTCAGCAGCCTGGCAATCTACACTCACAGCGAACACTTCAAGAGCTTTGAGACACCCGCGGCCAAAAAGCCGAGCCACATTTTCTCGATAAGCGAGAGCAAAATCCTCGAGCTGCACACAACCAAGGCTCGCGAGATGTTTGCTCACAACAAGAATTTTTTCATGCGGGCTTTCCCCAACGGCGCACGCGTGGACAGTTCTAACCCAGACCCCAGCCTGTTTTGGCGAAAAGGCGTCCAGATGGTCGCGTTGAACTGGCAATACCTAGACGAGGGCATGATGTTGAACGAGGGCATGTTTGCAGACGAGCTAGGCTGGGTCCTCAAGCCCATCGGATATCGCAGTTCGGATAAGGATACGTCTACCGAAGTCGACGCTGCACCACAGGGCGACCTGGACCTAACAGTGTCGATTATCGCCGGTCAGCATGTCTGGGATGCAAGTTCATCAGAGAGCGACAGCAACCGCAGCGGAAACAGCCTACGCCCATTTGTCAAGTGTGAGCTCCATGTCGAGATTGGCGCGATTGACGGTAAAGCGGCCGACGAGGACGACTTCAAGCTGAAGACTGCCTCCAAAAAGACGGACCATCCCGAATGGGAAAGCGGAGGGCGGTTGAAATTCCCTAAAATTTCGAGGGTTGTGGAAGAGCTGAGTTTCCTGAGGTACGATGTTTCCGCCTTCCCTCTTGTCTTCCCCCGCCTCTCTTTTCTTTGACCGTTACGCGTGCGTATTCGACCTTTGGACAGACGAGATACACAGCAAGTATACCTTCCGACATGTGGCGAACCCGGGTCTGATGGCCTGATTAGACCTCGGACGGCATTTGGTCACTCGTTGCACTGGCGTCATGGTTGCGCGATATTGCTTTGACATGTGGTGCAACGAAGAATGGGGCCTATTAAGCCTCTTGGCCGGTAATGTGGCCGGTCCGTCCCATAGCATCCCGTCGACAGCCGGTTGCGAAATGAACGTTGCTCGCCAAGCCAAGCGCTGTGTACCGCTGCGTCATGCCGTCATGACAGGTCCGGATGTTGTGCAACGTTTTAGCACTTGCGCGTTGAGGAGGCGTAAGACATGGCGTATTCGGTATAAACTGGCTGACACCGTATCGCTCTCCAGGTTCAAAGTCGAGGATGACCCTCATTTCGGCGGTGACGAGTTGTTGTCATGGGCTTGTATACGGCTCGACCGTCTCCGCTCGGGCTACCGCTTTGTTCGACTCATGGATACCAAGGGACGCCCCATTGAGGGCGGCAAATTGCTCGTCAAGATCGACAAGGTTGTCAGGTGATGAGCTTTCTTGCTTCTTTTTCGATCGTCTGGACGAGGGGGGCAAATTTCTCATACTCATCTACCATCTTGCGATGAGATATCTAAGATTCAGAGCACACCCGCTACGCTGCTGAATGTAGCAGTGACGGCTCCTTTGCTCGGCGGCGGAGTCAGTCGTCCGTATCTTTTTATGTACAGCTCCAAAGTGCATTTTGTCTTTACGTCTCTGGACTGGAAATTCCGTGGGAACGGGCAGGCGGGGAAGGCATTGCCTCATTGGCGTTGGGCGTAAGGAATATTTGTGATACACGAAGACCAGGGTTTGCTTTTGTCGCCTTTTCCCACCTGCTTGCAGAAGAGGCGTGTTCAACTGGTCTTCTTGTACGCACAAAAGTCTGCAGAGGCTGGATCTCAAATCTTGTGGGGTTTCCGAGATTTGGCCATATGGCAGCGTCAGGCAAAAGACACATGAAAGCCAACGTGGTTGCCATCATTTTGGTACCAGGATATCTCAGACCTTTGCTCTCAGCCTCGACTTCATTTGTGATTTCGTTGCCCTCCACATACCTGGGGCTCTTCACTAGTGTCTGTTTCCTTCCTCCACCGCAGGTTGTTCTCTAGCCACAATTCAAAAGTTGTTGAGAATCCCTCCACTAGGCGCCAACAGAGTATACCATCAAAGTACAATACCTCGCTTACGACAACTATCATTTACTTCCATAGCTTTGTCCAAAGTAACATAGAGTAGTGAACCCTGATGGCCGACGTGCATCGCCGAGACGGCAGAGAAACGAACAGAGGGGCGCAATAAGTAGGGGCATAAGATCGAAAAGACGGTGACACTGACACCACCAGGAAGAATTACTTTCACACCCCAAGCGTTTAGGAGGCTCCCAAAGGCATTGAAACCAGTCTGGGAAAGTGGCATCCATTTCTCGTGACCAATGCATGTCTTTGGGCGCCGCCTCATCGTCGAACCTATGGAAACACTACTTTCTTCGTGTTGCAACTTGTGGTGACAGAGCTTAAAGAATCACAGCGTAGCCATCGTTGGAAACCGGGTACACGCGTTGCTTGTCACCGCCATGCTGCCATGTTGCAGGAGAATATCATTTTCAGGCAAATTTGGATGCACCCAGCTGAGCACCATCTCTCTGTCCAACCACAGCAGCCAGCCAACGCGGCGGAAGTGTGTGAATCGGATGGCGGGAAGAGGGGGGGGGGGGGGGGGGGNGGGGGGGGGGGGGGGGGGGGGGGGGGGGGGGGGGGGGGGGGGGGGGGGGTGAGATGGTGGGTTGATAGTCCCGGCACTTGCCATGCACAAGAGTTGTGATCAAGTGTTGGCTTGTCGATTGTGGTCGTCATCGCCGCCATTTTGGCATTGCACTCAGTCCCAGAGGGGAGACGCCTCCATGCCACTCACTCGTGCCATTGAACGGCTATTTGGGTACCTTCTTTGACGCTCCAAATCATTATCGTGCCTGATATTGCGCGATTCCCATCAAATGCGAGCTCACGAGACGTGAGGCATGAACACCTTCGCAGACATTCGCGGCGTTCATCACCTGCCCAGCTCCGCGTGATTCTGTTCTGGTCCGTGTGAGATATATCAAAGATGTCGCCGTGCTGTCAGGAGCGAAATTTGCTTCAGTTACTACGGGCTGTATACACACCACATGCCAACGCCCCAAGCGTGTCTTTGGCGGCCGTCCTGACTCTCTTACGTTTCCCAACATAATGCTCTTATCGTTACCAGAAGATGCTACTTCTCGGGAACGGCCACCCCTCATCCATTGAGGCGGTCCAGGCTCTCCTGCCTGGTAGCAGCCGCAGCTCGTCTGACAAAGTGCTGCTCCTTGAGCGCATCACTACCGCGGTGCTCCAATTGGTGGCTTGTTGCATGAAGCAAGGATGGTCTTATCGAGCGCTGGTAACTTACAAAAAAGACACAAAAAGAAGGGTGGGACACTAAAAAGACAGACCATGAAATAGATAAAGAGAGAGAGAATGGAGGGAGGGGAGAAGGAGAGAAAGAGAGAAAGACAGAGAGAGAGACAGAGAGACAGCGTTGGAAAGCTCAATCTCCCGCCTCCCAAAACCAAGAGCACCCGTCAAATAGGCTTGGGGTCTGTTGCTAGGGGGGTGCGGCGTTAGCGCATCGGTAGCCGTTGGCTGCAAGATTGGTGATCTTTGACGCAGAAAAAGCAAAGTTGTACAAGACATGCCAGCCGGGCTGCATGTTGCAGGCAGTCTTGTGAAACTGCCGGAAGAAAGCACACATCTCGAGGCGTAGTGTAGTCTGAAGACTAAGTTCGAAGTGTGAGTCGCGCGCAGTTAAAATGGAGAAGAAAAAGGCTACTTGGTCATATATCACAGAAACGCAATCTTTCAGTGAAGGTGACTAGTCCGACCGTGGAGATTACCCCGAAGATGAGACAGAACATATCTGTAGGCTGTACACCGTGGAAACAAGTTCTCAACCATTTCGGTGTTTCCCATGTCAACAAGAGGGAAAGCCCAGCATCGTGGTCTCCTTGAACGCTGTACCTTCTTGGTGTGACACCAAAAGCAAACGGAAAGACGAAGGCAAAGAAGAGTCCGTGACAATCGTATCGAGGACGTGGCAGCCCGAAAAGACCAAGGCACTCGCTTCCACGTCACAAAGGTCGATAAAATAAAGTTGACAGGTAACCTGCTGCAGGATTGAGACAGCCGCGTAGGCTTGGTTACTTTGAAGTGCGGAAGCTAGGGCGGTGTAACGAGCCAGGGCAGTCCACGTAGGGAGGAGGGGGGCTTGCTTACTTGTGAATCGAACAGAACGCAGCCCAATAGAAGAAACAAAAGAGAGCCACATTGATAAAAAAAATAAAAAAAAAATAACATGGCCATAAGCAACGGCCAGCTGTTGCATGACTGAGACATGCGCATGTCTTTGCGGCCTCGGTACGTTGCTGAGCGGTGCGGAGGCCCATCATCGAGATTGGGAGTCAATCACGGCGTCTACACAATAGATGGGACGGTTTCGTCGGCGTTTGTGGGGGCGGTGTTCAAGACGCACCCCCAAGTCGTATTGTTGCCCTCTGTTGCACGACGGGCCATGTGTCACTGACCGAGTGACATAATGATAGCCCGGTCCCAGCAGTCTGGTCAACTAGCCGGGATGGATGCCAGTGGTGTGAAGATTTAACCGAGATTTTGGTGCCGAACATGGAGGTGATCAGGAGATTGACGGAGGGATCGATCGTGGACCTTGCGGCGCCCCAGCCCCGGGCCCAAATGAAGAGGACGAACGCCCACGAAGCCCCCGGGCATTGCAAGCCAAGCCTCAAACGCTCTCATGTCAGCCAATGGAGAGATGGTCGATGAAGCCCATTTGCCACGTTTTCAAACGATGACTGCAATAAGCTCATTGAAACTAGAGTGTTTGATGGGGCATTACTCTCTCCCTTTCCACCTCGTCACACGTCTTGGCGGCTAACTGCAGAAGAGAACATGCAGGTTTCCTCACCGCAGGGAAGCTTTATTCGTATCCAGACATTCCCTTGACAAAGTCGCCGCTGCGAACGCATGCATCGTCCCGCTCCAATGACAGAATCATCATCGTTTGCTCAGTCTGACAGGTGGTACACGCTTCATGAGAAAGCTCGTCGACCATTTGGCCATGACGCCAACTTTCGGCTTGGGTTCGGTGGAATACGTCGGGCCTGTGTTCAGAACACCAAGTCACCACGCCGAACCTATGTTGCTGTCGTCAGGTCGAGGCGTCAAACACAAAGCAATCCCAACCATCAGATGACTTTGGGTAGCTGTCCCTGGCTTGGGTAATGGGTGCCACCCTGCGCAGAGGACATGTAGTTCAAATGACAGATCACTTCCCGAGTTTCCATCTGAACGAAGTGGTTGGCGTACTGCAGTAGAACGGTGGTGTGTAACGGGTCCGCGGCCTGGGCGTAAGAGTTTGTCGAAGCTGGATCGACCTCGCATTTCTGTTTCTATTTGCGAAGTGACAGATCACACTGGCAAGATTGCATGGCCGATGTCTTCTCAGCAGGTATCCAAGAAGGCGCTAGTGGCGCTGCTTCATGTCCTTGCAAGTATGCCAAGTAGCATGCCGTCCAGAAGCCGTTGGGCCTCGAGGACATGAGGCGGCCGCAGGATGGTGCTGGGCCAGTGATTCGGGTGGCGGCGATGGTTAAAAATCGGAAATGACGACGATGACTGGCGGCTGGATGCCCCAAGCGACACCGTCTATGTAAGCGACAAAGGTAACGACATGAAACCAAGCGATGTGAAACCAACATATGGACCAATGATGGGTCTGGGCCGGTCCTAAAGCCATGTTGAACGATGCTGACGACACATAACGGAAGCTGCCAGTGGCGGATTCCCTGCGTCTTACTGAGACAAGATTGTCGGTGAACATCTTCAGGGTTTCCTTGCGGCGCTACGCGGGGTTTGCAGACAACTGCGCAGTAGGAAGGTCAAAGGGACGAATGCCAACGACGACGATGGAGCATACTCATGGCGGTGACCCTTGCCTTGTCGTTGGACTGTTTCGGCACAGTATTTCGGGGCTCCCAATTTGAACACGCGCAATTGCTTCGGCTGGTCAGTAGACTCTCCGGACAATCAGGACAATCGCCCCCACACCCCCGACGTGAGACCCTCCAGCCTTCAGTTACCCCAATTGTGGCGGATGATTGTATGCCAAGACAGGGGCATGATGGTGGCATCGTGGTGAGGCAGATGACACCTGATAGATGGTATTCCGCAGCATGGCATACGTAGTCTCCGGCGCGAGAGAAGAAAAAAGGCACAGAAATGGATGAGGTCAAGGGTTTTGAACAGAACAGAAGGAAGGTGGTGGTATGGGACGTTAAGGTACCGTGTACTCCGTAAAGGCGAGCTTCTATACCGCCCCCAACATGGGGTCAACATGAAGATGAGCCCACTACGGATGAACAAAAGTTGTTGTTGCAGAATGTGGCGCTAAGAGCAGCAAAGTGCCATTCAGCAAGGTGCTTCCATGGGCAAAAGGGAAAGTCAACGCATGCGAGTCTGCGAGATGATGGAAAACAAAAAGCAAACATGGCCCAGGCAACGCTTCAAAGGTTAAACAGGGACAACTGTTGGAAGAAAAGAAAATACCTTGGCTACTTGTCTACCTGCCTAGGTAAGGTAAGGAAGGTACTGCGTATACGGAAAGCCTATACACCTTGGGCGGGGTGATTTCAGGGAGGTAGTCGAGGAGCCGGTCAGCGGAGACGGTCAGTAGTGAGCGGACGCTAAAAAGAAAGCATAGCGGTGTGTCATGCTTGGGGTGCGAAGGGGGCTATACTATGTAGAAGGAGCAGGGCACCCACTCGCCTGGCGATGAGCAAGGGAAAGAAAGGTGACCGTACTCAGCTGGTGTTTCATCGCTTCCATGTGTTGAGTTAAAGGAGCAATATGGTGGAAGGACGTGAGAAAAGGAAAGCAATGTGAAGTGAAGGAGAGTACCTACCTAACTTAGGTACCTAGAGCGGCAACCGGCAACGGGAGGAGGTTGGCCGAAAAAAGAAGGGCGGAGCCGGGCCCGAGTGATTGCTTGCACGCACGGGGCAGCACCGTCGTACGTTGCAGGAGAGGAAAGAAACGAAGGGAGATGGAGGGAGGAAAGAAGAAGCCAATAGGCCGAACAAAGGAAAGAGAGCCTCACCTCACTTCGCTGTCCGCCTGCCTTAGTATAGTAACAGTCAAACACTAGTCATCCACTATACTCATGGAATTCCTGGTCTGATTCGCACAGCAAGCGCTTTCTACTTCCAATGGGCACCTCGAAGCAGGCCAGGTACGGAGACAGCTTGGCTACCCGGAAGGTATCCACCATCCTCGACACGTAAGTAAGTACCCAAGCACTCGGGTGTTAGGGGCTTGGAGGGGGGAGGGGGGGTGGGGGGTTCCTCGACCATCCAGTCTTGCCAATGCAGTGAAAACCGGCCATCCTTTTGATACCCGAGTGCCAAGGTTCCTACTGCGTACATGGCAGGAGCGAAGGATGCCAGCTTCAACCAGCTTCTTGTCACTCCTCAGCCCGAGCGAGATTGTGAAAACTGACGGAAAACCGACCTTGTGTTTGCTAGCCTGGGTGTGTGACTTAAATTTGACATGTTTATGCGCGCTCCGTTTTCACCTCGATCTGTACCTCAGGTCGAGACTGCATGTCAGGGCGCTGGCGCGGCGTGGCGTGGCAGGCCTGTAGACACTTAGCTAAACTTGATACCGCTCTCGATCCCGCAGCTGCCAAGTGAGATCTTGATCGTAAGGCACCTCAACCACGTAAAATAAACCACGTTAATTTCTCCCGACAGACGCAATTGGTCGCATAACGCAAGAATCTGATTTCGATAGTATGTACACAGTCAGAATGAAGTCATCTTGGTAATCACGCGTGTCCGGCACATTACGAAGCGCCTTCATGACCAATTACACCATGCCCTTCCTCCTGTAAAACTCACCAATCGGGCTGTCGCCGGCCACCCAACCCAGTTGCGCGGTGGCTTCAACACCATGAGTGCCACCTGGGTCCCTACGGCGCTGTGCGTACTGTTTGACCTGTACCTAGTCATACCTCTTGCCTTGCCATACACATGCTAGTTATGTACATAGTATGCGTCTCAGGCCTCCTTCCCCCGGGCCCCGGAAGAGCATGGCAGACCCACTCGGTATCAGCTGAGTAACCGGCTGTTCAAACTGAGTTACGGAGTCTTTTGAACCTTTGATCCCTCCCTCCCTCCCTCGTTTTCTTTTGCTATACTATTCCAGATCAGAATGAATTTTGCATTTACATACGGATGTAAAATAACCGATTACATGCACGGTAGGTAGCATGCTACTCGGCTAGATAAGTGCGAGAAAAGTGATGGGTTAATTGGTTTCGGGGGAAACTCGTTCGGTCCTCGATTATCTTCCTTAGGCTCATCTCCATCTGCTTATCCAGTCCATTCAGAAGCAGAGCCGCCCGCCCTTGTGAATACGAGTACTTCTCTTTCTGAAAGGATGTAGAAACACAAGCCTCACCCTGACGGTGCATTCGTCTGTACGACTGTACTTGCCGGGCAGGTAAACAAATCTGCCTGTCTCACTATGGTTAGCCGTCACGATCGTGTGGCTGCCTCACGAATACCTCACAATGGCCTGAACCGCGCTGTACCGAACGCTCTGCATGTATCTGTTTCTCGTTGATGTCTTACAAGATGGATATGTATTTGCGCGTTTGACTTGCCAAGGATTGCACTTTGCCATCAGCGTTTCGTCATGGACCCAGATCCTTCACTGAACAGAACGCTCCAGAAGGAAAACGTTTGCCTCAGGGGCCTGGCCTGGCCTGGCCTGGCCGTCCGTTCAACGCACACAGTGAGAAGCCTGCTGGCTGGGCATAAGCACATCCTTGTTCACGTCCAAGTTCGTGTGCCATTACAGGTACAGACTCCCAACAGCCGCCTGCCCCATGCGTGCGTACGTACGAGCGTACAAGTATCACTGAGTACCTCATAGTAGGTAGTCTGCATGGCGGGGTGTGATGGGTTGAGCAAGAGCTCGCCGCCGCCGGCTCGAATGACCAACATCAACAGAAGCCGCGACCAAAAGAAAAATCCCCGGGCGAATCCTGGGGCAGATCGAACAGAGCTCCGGAACGTCCACTGGCCTGGGTCATTCTTCTGCTCGCTCTCTCCCTTTGACAACCCCTGCTGCCTTAGTCTCTCGATCGACTGCCCACCAGGGGACCCGATGGACGCGACTAGGGTCACAAGCGATGTGATGCGATGGAGAATGGTAACGTGGATGGGGGTGCTGGAATGTATGATGGTCCATGATGGCAGCCCGTCCGTCCGCAGCCTTGGGCAGATGGAAACGACACCATGGACCGATAGCTCACTCGTCAAGTCGCTTTCCTTTCCTCTGCTTGTCGCTCTTTTGATGTTGCCTTGTCTAGTGTCGCGGTGTCTCGGTTGATTCAACTTGCTTTGCTTTGGATTGACTCGCTAGGTTTGCTTCCTCGTGTTCATTCCAACCTGGAAAAAAGGAGCCCCTAGTGCTGTGGTTCATCAGTTGATCTGCTGTGGTAAACAAAGCAAGCGTCGTCTCTTGCATTTCCCTGCCCTCCCCTGCCGCGGAAATCCCGCCGCCAGCCGCGACGTCGCAACGTGCTTCGTGAGGCATGAATAGCCACGACTGCCGTGTCCCGCTTCTAGGCCCGGGCGGCTTTCGGCGCTCAATTGCAGTTGCTGGTATTGTTTGTCTCACTTCACCTCGCCTCACATGGACAATAAAGCAAGAGCACGCCAAATTCCCATCCGAGATCTCACTCAATTGAGTACACGAAGAAAAGCCCTAGCGGCAGAAAGGACTTCTTCCCAGCCACGACAGCGAGACACAACACACACACACACACACGCGCGCGCGCGCGCGCTTTTTGATAAGACAAAGGACAAGATCCTTGGAGTATACTTTCAAGAGTACTTTCTCTATGTACTCATCAATGCGGTACGTAGTCGGCCATACTCTCTGGCGATCTGCCAATCTACAACCCAATCGACTATACTTGACAGAAACGGCGTACGACACAGTTTGCTCGACAAACGCATCTTCTTAGATCAACCAATGTAGTGGTGTCCGTATGTATCTACGCCAGGGATACCTCTACTAGCAGTATGGCAACATGTTCTTGCACCACTCGCTGCTCGTACCCGATGAACAATTCTTCAACCATGACAATGTCCTGGGGCCTGGTCTGCTCCACCTGATCCTCCTTGAGCAGAACGAGCCGGGATCATGGGCCATCTCCCATCAATCTTTCACCCTTGCCCATACCCATGCTGCTTCCCTACGACAGTACTGTATCTGTACGGATACGCAGTACGGATACAGATATGGATACCTGGTGTTAATTAGCATGCGTTCGCGCCACCATCGGCCATGGCCAGTGTCACTGACACACGCCTTCGGGACTCTTGGGCCCGCATAAAAGAGTGTGATGTGTGCCATCGCATCACATCTGCACTGTACCGGCCAGCCGGCCTGGATATGAGTACTAGCCATGCGTTTTGCGTTTCTTTTGCTTGCCTGATGCTGATGCCACCACCACCGCCGCTTCTACTGCTGCCGCTGCCGCTGCCGCTGCCGCTGGCCTTCCGCCTGTTGCTCGCCGATGTTATCAGATGGCACCGCCATACTTTCTTCTTGCACTAGCAACGAGTAGAGCAGGGTCAAGGAACACCCGCTCCCGCTTGATGCTTCTCGCTCAAACACAACCTACCTGGTCCTTGCCTGCCTTTTTTTTTTTTGGCCCTGTGGCCGTGCCAGTGATTCCAGTGCTTTGTCCTCGTCGACTGAGTTCAAAGGAAAGCCTAAGGTATAAGTATCAACGGATGCCGCCAAAGACTTTGGCTTCAGATGCATCACACAATCATCACCGTCATCAACAACAAATTTGAACTACACGGAGGACAGTTTTTCGAGGCATCAACTACTCGTCCAAAGTTCCGCAGCACATCTGCCATCCTCGTTCACTTAGACAACATACGCATATAAGCGCAGGCGTACACACACTCTCACACACACACCAAATACACGCACGCACACATACACCTGCACACGCACACGCACACGCACGCATCATTTTGAGCTCGAGATTCCCGCATTGGGACACCAAAAACCTGCCAATCGTTTACGCTCCGCTATTTAAGATGGCCTGCTCAACTCGACGTGATGGTGAAAAGGCGACCTTGAGAAATGGCCAAAAGCCCTCGTCCTCATGCAAGAGCGGTTCGAAACAGGTAAGCTCATAGAGATGCCCCCAAGCCCCCAACAACCATGGGGCGAGCAGAGATTGACAGCTGTTGCAGCAACTCCTCCCAGGCATCCGTTGCCCTACGTGCCATGCCTCAGGTAAAGAGGTGTGGGTACTACCTGGAAAAGAGTGCGGCTACTGCGGCACTCCCTGCGGCTAAGCCAGCTTCATGTGAGTTACTCCCGCTTCAACCCAGATCGGTGGCGGTGAGGCTGACAAGAGACCTGTCGTTAGTTGAAAGCCCGAAGCTTTCAAGATCGCCATACACGGTGCGGTCATGGGCCCCATCAACAACAACATCAACAGACTCTGTAACGATACCCTGGGACAACGGCGAACAGCGGAAGAGAGGAAACAAGAAAAAAACCCACCTGAAAAATCACACGCCCGAATACGCTCTTTCCCTCTGTCTTCCTGTCTCTTTTTTCTTGCTGTCCCCTCTCTTTCTCTCTTCACCTGCAGTCTTGCCCTCCGTGTCCATTCATTTCGGTCCGTCTCTGTTGTGGAATACAGGCTAGGATAGCCGGATTCAGTGCTTGTGAGGGGAACAGCAGAACGGTCATCCTCAAAGTCATTGATTTTTCTTCTTCTTCTTTTCCTCTTTTCCTTTCAAATGTGGTGGAGGAGTACGGTTCAACGGAATGGGATGGGCAACTGGGGTTGGAGGGATCAAAAAAGTAACGGGTGGGACCAATCTGGGTACCGGCCCTGTAATGTCAACGAGCCATGTCTTGTCCGATTTTCAGATCGGGAGTTGCAATTGGCGTCCGAGGTCATTTGACAGATGAAAAGGTCAAAAAGGGACGGAACAAAACAAGAGGTTGGCTTCACGGATTAGAAGGCGTCAGGTGCTATAATGCTAGGCATATACGTATGTCCATTGTCGAAATAGAAGCTTACTCTATGATCGTTTTCCATGTCCATGGTCTTGATTCGTAAAAGTGCAAATCACAGTCACGCTCGACGACGACAAATATGGCGTCTGCGACGTGTGCGGGCCCTCGTCGGAGGCTGTCTTCTTCACTGCAAGAGGCAGCGCCGGTCCTCCGCACCGCTTGTTGAATTCGCCGTGGGAAGAGGAAGAGGTAGCATGAACATAGTACAGATGACCGGCACTGCGTACTGTTCATGGCAAGACCCCTGAGTCTCCAAGCTGTGCGTCGTTCGAGATCGAAATACTGTGCAGCAGCATCGTGACCAACTAGTCAGTCAGTAGCTGGACCGAGGAGAAGGAGGGGGAAGGAAGTGGAGGGAGGCGAGGGCAGAAAAAGCAAACATGCCAACACGATGGAGCGTCTTCGATGCGCGGGGGGTCTGGCCAGTGGCGGGTCCCAGAATCCAGAATCAGCACATTGTTGCGAACCGCAGGAAATGTCCCGTCGGCATCACAGCCCGATCCGTCTGCGTCTTCCTCTTGCCTATTTCTGTTGCAATGCTCTCCGTGTGCGTACGTAGTACTCTGCGCAGAAGTCCAACCGGGCATCTGCAACAATCTTGGGCTGCCTGCATACGGATATAGGTACAGCGTACTCCGTAGTACCTAGTAGTGGTAATGACTAGGTATGCATTGACCAGAGAAGTCTGTACATGCCATGCGTGCCAACCCGCGTGTCTCTTGCCTCTTTTCCTCGTCTCCTTTTCTTTTCTTTTTTCTCTTCCACTTTGCCCTATCTTATTTCTTCTTTCTCTCTTTGCTTGTTCTGCTTGCAGCCCCGGACCTCCCTCCCCAGGGCTCACTCTCCTTCCTTCCGGGTTATGATTGATCTGTCCAGGTCTCCGGTTCCACTGACATGCCTGTCGCAGGCCTGACGCAGGCCTGTCCGATGGCTGCACTTGACGCCGCAATCTTGACTCCAAGAGGGGACGTTCTGCAGCATTCGGCACCCGTCACAGTCACAGCACAGTTCGTATCCCAAATGGAGACTATCGGCAACGCGATGACACCTGTGATCAAGATCCGAGGCCGTGCCTACGATTACATAGTTCACGACCCACTCCGAGACTCCCATCTGGGGTTGTCCCTGAGAGACTTTCAGATGGCAAGGGCCGCGAATTCCAGCTGCACGTCTTCTAATCCCGCGACCCTTGAGTGGCGCGCGCGCGCCAGAGAGAGAGAGAGAGAGAGAGAGAGAGAGAGAGAGAGAGAGAGAGAGAGAGAGAAACAGAGAGATGTTGAGAAGTGTTTCGCAACGCAACATGGACGTGGCGACGAGGCTGAGGAGCTCACCTCAATTAAGGGCCACGCATCGGTATCCGTACCGCGGTTTTGTAGACCATAGTATTTCGTATGTATTCGTGACAGCAGGGGGGGGGGGGTTGGGGTTTGCTGGCTGGGGGGGGAAGGAAAAAAAACATACAAGGGGGAAA
>QAPG01000250.1:0-32185 GCA_004366825.1 Colletotrichum spinosum | reverse complement strand
TATTAATAGTATACTATTTATAAATAGATAGTTAAATAGAGTAAATATATTAAATACTAAAATACTACTTTAGAATATTTACTAGTAGTTTACTTATAGTTTGAATAGTATAATTAAAAGAGGTTATATCTATATATAATAATAATAGATATAGTATTACTAAGTACTTATTAATAGAAAAACTATATAAATTCTATTTAAAAATAATTAAATATATAGTAAACAAAGATTTAATAGTATAAAGTATTACTAAATAAGGTATTTATATTAATTAAATATATTACTTAATAGTAAAATAATTATAAATAATAATTAGAAATTAAGTAAAGGTATATAACTTATAATATTAACTATATATATATAATTAGAAAGTAGTTATTAGACTATTAATTAAAGCTTTATATTTAAATATAAGAAGTTAGTATTAAAATATATCAACATCTTAGTAGTAGAAGAATAAGAAAATAAGTATATAGGATATATTTATTAGAATAATACTACTAGATAAATAATGTTTTTTCTATCTCTTTATTTAAACTATAAATAGAATAGTAAGAAGATATTAATAATTAGACTATCCTCTCTAAATTAAAAGATAATTCTATAGAATAAGAAGTAAAAAGAATTATATAGAAATAGAAAGATAAACATAAGAAATAGTTTTTTATAAAAAGAATTCAATAGCTTATAGAATGTAATATATAAATAACTATAATTAATTTAAATAATATATAAAAAACTATTTAGAAATTTAAAGAATAAATAATCTAATACTATATAAAATAGAATAGTTAGTATAATATTAATACTAAGTATTTAATAATAGTATTCTAAGAGAGAGGGGAGAAATAATTCTATTGATTATTTAAATAACCTAAGATACTATTCTAAGAAATATATTTTTAAATTAGATAATTACAATTTAAGTATTATTATAAAACATATATCTTTAAATTAGAAACACTAATATACTTTAGTAATAATTGAGCTAATATATAAAGTAATATAATATTTATATTTAAGACTTAGGTATATTCTTATAAAATTATCTCCAATTTCTTTTTATAAGAATAGTAGGAATAATAAGTACTATATGAATAGTAAGTACTATAGATATAATAAGTATTATAAGTATAAGAACTATTAAAAGTATAGTAGCCTTCTCATTAATAAGAATCTATTTTATAATTATAGCTTTTTTAAAAGTAGTAATTTTAAAAGTAGTAGACTTTCTAATAGTAGACTAATAGCTAGTAGATATAAAACCTATAGGAATAGATATAATAATATCTAAATAAGTCTTATACTTCTTAGTAAAAAGTCTTTCTATTAAAATATTATTACTTATAAGTTTTCTTTTAATATTAAGTATAATATTATTATTAGAAGTAGGATAATATTAAGAGTTTATTAAGTAGATTTTAATAAAAGAGATATAATTACTTATAATAAGTATAATTATATTAATACTACTATTAATATAATAAGAAGGCTATATAAGGGTTTTTATAATTCTATATTTTTTGTTCTTATTATTATTATTCTAATTATTATTATTATTCTTACTTTTATTTTTAATAAATAATGGTAAACTAAATATATATATATATTATCAAATAAAATAAGGTTAGACTTATAAAGAATAAGCTAACTATGAGTAATAGTAATAAGATATTTAGATGTATTATACTTAGTATGTTTAGTAAGGTGATAATAAAAATCATTATTAAATTAGAATAGGTTTAAGATAGTAAGAATTCTAGTACTTCTAGGTATCAAAGTGTAATAAGATGTATTAAAAAAGAAAACTAGCTATCATTATAAAAATAAGTAATTTATATAGTAAATAAACAACAAAATACTTTTTCTATAAATTTCAAAATATCAAGTTATTCTAATAATTAGTAATAATAGTAAAGTAAATATTTAGTAAATCTATAATAATAAGATATATAATATTTAAGTACTTATAGATAACTAATATCTCTTTAAAGAAAACATATTTAAATGAAACCTTTTCTTCTATATACTAATAAGAAGGTTATAAATAATATTATTTATATATTATTACTTTATTAAGACTTTAGTAAGAATATAAAATAATTTGCCTTTATATTCAGAAGTTAAAATATTTACTTAAATATTTAGTGATAAATAATAGTTTAATTCTAAATTATATAAGTAGTATTATATAGCTTAAATAAAGCTTAAATAGTAAAAACTGATAGGAATAGTAAATATATAGTACAACAATAACTTATATTATAATATCTCTATTTATTCTTCCTATAAAAGCAATACTTCAATATATAATTCCTAATAATATAGAATAACTTTTCAATATTAAAATAATATAAGAATAGATAGTTAAAATAAGGCGAATAATTACTAAATCTAGATATAAGAAATTATTATTAATAACTTCTTTACTATTATAGATAGATACCTAGAAAGTAGTAGTAATAATAGTAATATAAAACATTCTTAGGGAATATATAATATATAGATAATATAAAAGAAGAAAGAAAAGAGAAGAGAAAAAATAACAAACTAGAAATAATTAATAAGATAATATAAAATAGTATTAGAAAGATGAAGATAGTATAAGTAAAGAATTAGAAGATAATAAGAGATATATAGAAAAGATAGATAATACTTACTAGATATATAGTAAAATAATATAAGGGATTATAATAAAGCTTCAAGAATTATTCCTATTAGGAAAGATATTATAAAGATTAAAGATATTAATATATTACTAAGATAGTAATAAATATATTTATGAATAATAAAAGGAATAACTAAAAACCTAATAATAGTAATAATGAAAATTAGTTCTATCATTTAGACTATAGAAATTACTTTCATAAATAATAATATTAATCTGGAATAATTACTAGTATTAAAGAAGTATTTTATATAATAAATAGTTAGTAATAATATATAGACTTATAATAAATATTAGAAAGTATATAATTATAACTTTAAAGACTGAGGTTTTTTAAGGGGGGATAGTTATAAGGATATATTAATAAGACTATTAATATATCTAATAATTAGTTAGTTATAACTATTAAGATATTAGAAAGAGTTTTGACTTAAAAGATTATAATTTAAATCTTTTAAGTAATGGTCTATGTAGTAATATAAATCTTACTAATATATCCGAACTTTCTCTAGTTAAGGCTTTTAGCTATATTCTTATAACTATATAATAGTTTTACTATAACTTATTAATATTTATATAATCTAAGAACTTTTAACTACACAGTATAGCTATTTTAGATTGCTATTAGTTAATCTTTAATTTTAAATTAAATAGTATTTTTATAAAATAGGCTATAAGAATAAGTAGGAGGTTTTAAGTAGTCTTTATGATTAAAAGCAAGTATTAAGATTTCTAAAGCTACTAATAGTATTAGACTTATCAATAGTTTAGTATTAAGTAGTTATATTAATATAATTTCTATAAAAGAAGACTATTATTTGAAGAAACATATAAGTATTACTATAATAATATTACTTTATTGAATAATTACTATAGGAATTAATTCTCATAATATAGTTATTACTATTATAATATGAATTGTTATATTATTTAACTTATTAGTAATTATTTAAGACTTAGATAGTAAAAGTATTACTATATTTCTACTAGTAGTTTTATAAGCTATAACTACTTAGGATACTACTTGAAATACTACTATAGATATTACTATAAATACTATATATTGAGATATTATATATTTAATAGCTATTTAATATAATAGAACCTTTTTTAAACTTCTAGCCTTGCCCTTCTAAGAGGTAGAAGTTGCAAAATTATGAGAATTCTATAATAAGAGAAAGATAAATAGTAAAAGATAGATTTCTATACGTTATAAGACTTCAACTTAATAGGTTAACTAGTAGTAATTATAAGAAAGCTTTTATCTTATAGTAGCTTTAGGTTATTATATTATATAATATATAATTGACTCTAATTATTTTAACTCTCTCTATAGGCTATAGGGTATATCTTTATAGTAAAATATAGCATTAGAATTAGAGGTATAATTATTTATAATAATAAGTAGTTATATTATTCTTATAAGTTGTTATAACTTATTATCAATTTAAATATTATTAAGAGGTAATGTTTATAGTTATATCTATATATAGAGTAAAAAGTTCAGATATTAGTTTTAGTATACAGTAAAGATAACTAAGTATATTAATTTCTAATATATATATTAATAATATAATATAACTTTTATAATTATTGTAAGTTATATATATAGAAAAAGCTAATAGCTTACTTTCTACTATATTTATTAGTAGATATATTAACCCTTAAAGCATAACTTCAGCCTTCTTATCCCCCTATTCACTATTATGATTAACACTTAGTTAATCTAAAACTAAACTTTTTATAATTATAACTAGTATACCTACTCTGTATTAACCTTTTTATAAATTATAAATAATTAATCACTCCTTCTGCAATAACCTTATACCTTTATAGCTATATATAATTCGAATATCTCTAGATAATTAATTATTAGTAATTATAAGTACTCTATTTGAATACTTATTACAACTTCGGTATCTATAACCTTAACATCTTTATTAAACCTTACTTACTTCTAAGATAAAACTTTCTACTATTAATATCAATATTCTCTATTATTAATATAAACTAATTTCTAATTTCTATGTAAGTATAATAGGGTTTAGCTTATTTATATTAATAGGTAATTTTAATATATAATTATAAGAGAAAGGCTAATAGCTCGCTTTCTATTATAACTATTAGTAGATATATTACTCCCTAAAGTTTAATTTTAGTCTTCCTATCCTCCTATTAATTACTATAGCTAGCCTTTAGTTAATCTAAAGCTAAAACTCTTATAGCTATAGTTAGTATACCTACTTTATATCAACCTTTTTAATAACAAATAGCTAATAACTCCTTCTATAACAACTTTACGCCCTCACGCCCTCACGCCCTCACGCCCTCACGTCCTCATAGTAGCTATATAGATTTTAAGGTAACTTTAAATCTATTACAACAGTATAGATGTAGAAGAATAATAGGTTATAAAACGCCTAGTTCTTAACGTTCTAGTTTATCCTATTTTTAAGAGGTTTAAAAAAGTTCTTAATTTTATAACCTTAATAGTTACTTTTAGCTATATATATTAAGCCTTAATTTTAATAAAGCTCTTTTTATATAGATTATTATTATAAGGTCTTCTACTACTATAAAATTAAATATTAGAACTAAAAGTATAATTATTTATAATAATAAGTGATTCTATTATTGTTTTAACTAGTTATAAATCAGTATTAATATAAATACTATTATTAGGTAAAATATATAGTTAAATTTCTATATAGGATAAAGAGCTTAGATACTATGTTAGGTATAGAGTAAAAGTAACTAAATCTTACTAGTTTTTATATTAGTATTGTTAAAGACAATAAATATTTAGAATTAATTCTTCTAATTCTTCTTATGAATACTTTACAAATTCCCTATAAATGTATATAAAATAAACATTTAAGAATTAGAGAAATCTAAAACAATTATTATATTTTTTAATAAGAAGGACCTTTTCTTAGGTAAGTTTAATTCTATAGATTATAATAATCTTACTATAAATATTATTAATAATATTAACTTTTGTAGAAGATATTTAGTAATATCTTTATGTCTTTCTGCTACTAATTATATTAATTTTCAAATTGCTCAAAATATTAGTAAGAAGGAAATCTTTATGTTTCTTTAAATAATATAAGAAGGATTATCTAACTCTCTTCATAGATAGTATAAAGAAGTTATATAAATTAATATTCAGAGAAGAAATCTGAAAAGTATAAATAAATATTAAGAACGAATATAATTAGGAGAGATTCTAATTATCAAGATTCAATTATTATATTTAGTATTTTTATAAGATGATATTCTTAAAACTATATTAATATAGTAAGTTATGTAAAGTTATTTATATTTTATATTCCTTAACTTTAAATCTATTAAAGTTTATCTGAATTTCTTTTTTTTATTTCTAATTAGTTTATCTATTTATATATAGAATCTTTTTAAGTTTTTAAATAGTTAAAATTACTTTATTATAGTTAATTAATAAAATCGAGATCTTTAGTAATAATTAAGTATTATAAAATATTATACGTGACTTAAGATTGTAATAAACCTTTATAAAGGTTTCTAAGTAGGAATTATAAGAATCTCTTTAAGATTTCCTATTAGAAATTACTAAGATTTCCCATGAGAAAGTATTACAATTTTCTATAGAGTTTCTCTAGGATTCCCTATTAGATGTCCTAGAGAGTTCCTAATAAAAATACTTTAGAAGTTTAAATGGATTCCTTATAGAAATAGAAGAATTATTAGTCTTTATACTATTATCTTACTAGTATCAAAGTATAATAATATTGATCTTATAACTTTTAAGAGTTATTTAAGATATCTTATGTTTTTCTTAATCTCTTATTTGGAATATTAGTAATTCTTCTAATTGTATTTAATATTTTCTTCTATTTATAAACATAATACATTCTTATTAAATGTTATTATCAATTGACTGTTTATAATTTCTAAACTCCTACTTGATATAGTAATTTAATATCTAGCTAGCTCTTACTATTTTATAATAAGAGTAGTTAGTTGAAATCGTATAGTAAATAAGTATAACTAGTAGTTATAAACCTTTTAATTATATAAACTAAATATAATAACTACTACTAACTATTAGCTCTTATTGATAGCTATTGATAACTCATAACTATTAATAGTTAATAAAAGATACTAGTAGCTAGTAGTATTAATATTATATAACAACTTATTATAATTCTTAATAGAATAATTTTAATAGATAGACTTATACCTTTCTATTTATTACTTATTATATTTAACTAACTATATTTACTACTCGAGGTTTCTTCTGTTTTAACAGCTCTTTAATATTAGTAATATTTATAGGGTTTATTCGCTAAGAGCTAACTATTAGGTATAGCTGTCTTTAAAGGGTCCCAAGAGGTATATAAATTTGAACAGATTAAAGACCGTTAATATAATTATATATTTATAACCTTTTAACCTATGAAGAAATATACTCTTCTGTTTATAAAATAGTTCTGAAATAATTATAATACCCCTCACTCTATTATACTAAAATATACTTCTTCTTAGTTTTGAAAAGTGGTTTAATAAATACCTTATAAATCCTTGAAGAAAACATCCTCTTTCTTTTATATTTATTTATAAGGATAAGTATATATATTATTAATACTTATATCATTATTAGAAAACATAACTAGTTCTCCTTTCTATTAAAATATATCTTTCTAGTACATCTTAATAAATATCTTTATTTTACCTTATCAGAACATTCTTTTATATTTATTAATATGAATTGCTATTTTATAATTACTTTATAATTTCCTGAAGTTATTGAAAGACTTTTTAGGGAAAAGAATATAGTTTAATATAACAAATTGGAAACATATGCATAATGAATATAGCTTTACTATATTTTCATTAGAAATATTTCTCTACATATTATAACTCTAGAAATATATATATCTATTAGATAAATTATAACTACTAAATAGAAACTTCCTTTTAGTAAAACTATATATACATCTTCTAGTCTAAATACTTCAAACGTTTTTAAAAAAGATTTTAATCTAAGTATTATACTAAATAGAACATACAAAAGATAATATAATTTAACTAGTTTGTTAAATTAGTAATAGGTAACAAATAAAAGGTCAAGAGGAATTAATAACTCTCAATTATTAAAGAATAAATCATTTAGAATGATATCTGAAAATAGTACTAATATTAATATAAATAGTAATAATAATAAGAAGTTCTAGTTCTATAGGAAGGAGGGAACTTTATAGTATTAATATCTAAATAGAATTTATTTTCAGAAAGGTTGACTTTATATTATATAAAACTCTTAGCTTTATTATATTTAGGCTACTGAATAATCTATTCACTAAATATTCTAATATTATAATTTGATTAATTTAGAATATAAATAATTAAAATAATATAATTTTAATTCTAATAACTGATTTTCTATAATTAATAGAAAATATAGAATTATAAGAGTAATGAAAAATACTCAAGCCTGTATTCACTTAAAATAGATTTTTAAAGTAAATATAAATAATAGTGAAATAGCTAGAATTCTAATATCCCCTCTTAAAATATGTAAGATAAATGAATCTTTTATAGTTTAAAAAGTAGTAAAAACTCTAAAAACCATATAGGAAGAATAGACAATTTTCAACAGATTAAAATCTAAAAAATCTAAAATTAAAAAGATTTTAAAGAAAAGACTTAACAATAAATAAGGAAATATCAGAAAAACCTAGAATTAATAGATAGTTTGAAGGAAAAGATTAGTCCTCAGAAAATAGACTATTAAGACTATTGCTTTTATGAAAAGGCTGAATATTAAAATTATTCTATAAAATCCTCTTAATAATATTATTAAATTTACTTCGGCCTAGAGGCTTTATTAAAGATTTAATAATATTACTATTCATATTAATATCATAGAGATTAATATGATTATCTTGAATAAGACTTCTAATATAATAAAGATAAATATAAATATATTTCGCTTTTCTATAGAATTTAGTATTTTTAGTAAGCCTTTTAGCTGATTAATTATTTATAAAGATAATTAACTTATCAATAGCTTTAAACTCTAAAGCTTTAATAATAATACTATAGTTATTATATAAGTAAATAGTTCTTTTAGTAATATCTATGAAAACTATATACTTAGTTTTATAAGTAGATAAAACTACTATTTTTACTTAATTAAGTTATAACTTATGATACTATAGAAATCTAAGTAAAATATATAAGTTAAAATAGATTTCTTATTATCAATGTCTCTTACTTAAATTAAATCTATAAATCTAGATAAATTAAAAAGATTAATATTATTATAACTATAAATTAATCTATAATTAGGATTCTTTTTTAAATAACCTTATATCCTATTAAGAGTGAAAAAGTATTCTTTAGAAGGATTTAAAGAAGATTAAGAGTAAATAATAATAACTAGAATAATATTTGGCCTGGTTTTTAAAGTTAAATATAATACAATTCCTATTTCTTTTTAATATTCTCATATTTCTTCTTTTGAAGCATTATGCTTATTAATCAAGAATTTAGCTTTGTCATCTATTAGAATATTAAAACTATAGATATCCTTTTTCTTAAATTTAATAAGGATTTTATCAGTATATTTAAATTGATTTATTTTAATGCTTTTATTCTTATACTTAATAATCAAATTATTATTTAAAAAGTATTAAGCTCTCTTAGATCTTAGACTTTTATATCTTTTTTAAGGCTACTATAAATATATTCTAAAGTAGTAGTATTATTAGCTTTTAATAGTATATTATTAATATAACATATTAAAATAGCTAAATATTTACTTTTATTAAGAGTAATATTAAGTATAAATATTCCTTTATAATTAGAAGATATTTTAAAATTAATCTTATATAAGATAGATTTAAAATATAAATATTATAATCTTAGGCTTTGTTTTAACTTATATAAAGCCTTATTTAATAAATAAATAAAAGGCTGATTCTTATAGTTAGTATTATTAATTAAGCCGTTAAGACTTTTATTATAGATACAGCTAGTAGGTAGTTTAATATATATCTTTTTATCTACTTTTATATATATCATCTTTTTATCTACTTTTATATATATCAAGATAGTAGTAATACTATATTAAATTAAAACTTAGTTATAATAAATAGATATAATTAATATATATCTATAACCTTTAAGCCTATAAGTAGTATTAAAAGTTTCTAAATAAATAATATTGAAGTACGAGTTAAAACTTTAAGTAATCTATCTAGTTTTATATATAGGAATAATAATATTCTAATTATTAGGTTTTATTTTATAGACCTATCTATTTTTTAATATATTAATATTATTCTCTTTAATCAAGGAAATATTAAGTAGAAATATAATAATGTAAACTTCTATAGACTTTATAGATTTACCTTTTTTATTTATAATTTAAATCTAATTATTACTTAAATAAGAACTTATAACCTTTGAGAAAATAGTTAATTTTGTCTACATTATTGACTAATAATATTTATTTAGTAATATGGAAATTGCTATATTTATCAATAAATAAGGTATTATTATAATTATATTAATTATAATTAGTATTTTTATATAAATACTATTTATAGTCTTTTTTAACTTCTAGACTTAAAGAAGAAATCTCTATAGATATAGTAGACTCTTTATTAAAACTTTTAAAATCTATAATTCTATCAAGATAAATTATAAATAAACTACTTGGTTCTTTATTAGGAGAAGCATTCAAACTATTATTATTATTATTAACTTTATTAAGAAGAAGAAAATAACTAGTATTCTGAGTAGAATTATAAATTCTACTAGACTTAATAATAGTTAGATTCTAAAAAGAATTATTAGAATTAAATTAAGTAGACTTATTCTCTTTATTAAATTAATTAGACCAAGTAGTAATTATATTATTAAAAATAGATAATTCTTCCTTTTATCAAGAATTAAATAAGCTTTTAAGAATATTTATATTTCTAGACTAAATAGTATTATAGGCTTGAAAACTCCAAATTAACTAAATATTATAATTAAAGGTAACTATAATACCCTTTTTTACTTTTAAATTAGACTTCTTAGAATACTTATTCTTAACCTTATAGAAATAAATATCATTTCAAACTTTCATATTATTAATAAAAGGTTTCTTTTTATTCTTTAATTTATATAGAATTCTAAATTTAATAGAAGAATAAGGTATTTTACTATAAATATGAATAGAAGTTAAAATAGCTAACTCTTAAAAACATAAAAGCAAGTTAGAAGTATAGAAAAAGATTCTAACCTTATTAATTATAATTCTTATAGCTTTCTTAATGAAAGTATTAGACTTATAAGTATAAAGTAGTCTAGTATTATAAATAATACTATTATTGAAATAGATAACTTTTATTCTATTATGAGAGAATTTAAGGCTATTATCTATATTGACTTCTTTAATTCTCTTATTATTATTGTTATTATTATTATTAATTTCATTAATAAATTCTTTAAAGGCTGAAGTAACTTCTTTAGGATTTTTAGATTTCAATAACTTTCTTTAGATGAATCTACTATACCTATCTATAGATAAGATGAAATATTGAAAGTAATTAAAAGTTTCTTATAAAATAAGTTTATATAAGTCTAAATTAATATAATCAAAATATTTAAACTTCTTAAAAGAACTTAAGTTTTTATTAATTCTATTAGTAAACTTATTTTTAAGACAGATTTTATCAATAGGTAATTAATTACTTTTAGAATATTTATAAGTAATATTATTTATTATATTTCTAATTAACTTAATAATATTACTAATATAGCCTATTCTATCATATTATAGTTTTAAATTATTGATATTAGAAATATTAATATAAAGAATTAAATATTAAAATCAGATAGAAATTCTAAACTTATAGAAATTATTAATTTTAATTCCCAACAGTAAAGATACATTCTATTTAATATTATGTAATATGTATCAATTAAAAGGAATAGATAATATTTCTATAGAGTTAAACTTAGATTGACTTAATAGATTAATATTTAATTATAATATATAATAAGTATTATATAAAGGATATTTAATATTATTTAAGATACTTTTCAAATTACCTTTTATAATTGAAAGAATCTCTTTAGGATTTCCCTATTCAATAAATCAAAGAGTTCTAGTTTTATCAATTAAAGAAGTATAATCTTTAACTATATAAATAGTAATTTCAATATCAATAAAGAATAGAATAATTTCAAACTATTTAATAGAATTGCTACTTTATTAAATCTTCTTAGAAATTAAAATATCTAAAGTCCTTTAAATAATACCTCTTTTAAGAGAAGATTAAATTACAATTATATTTTTAATTTTAATACCTTCTTTTTTATCTTCTTTTCCTTCTTTAATATTCTTGTCAAATTATATAAGATCTTTAATTATATTATTAGAGATTTCTTCAACTAATATTGAAATAATATTACTTAACTTTAAATTATTAGTCTTATTCTTTTTATCCTTCTTCTTCTTAAATAGTTTCAAAAGACTCTTAAACTTTGATTAATTAGGAGTCTTTTTAAAATAAAGATTGAAATGATTCTCTTTAATATAATTAGTCTCTTTATAATAATGATACAAAATGCCTTTCTATTTCTTCTAGGACTTCTTAATAACCTCAGGAGAAGACTATCTAATAACCTTATTTTTGAAATTCTTTTTAACTATAAAATTAACTAAAAAAGTATAAGTTTTCCTTTTAAACTTATTTAATAGATTAGAAAAGAGAGATTTAACTAATAAGAATTCTTATTAAATCTACAACTCTCAATAATTAAAGTAATAAAATCTTTATAACTTTTATCTAGACTATTTAAAATATAAGTAATAATAATCTAATTAGATACTTTGACTTTATTATAAGAAAGATTGTTAATAAGTTCTTGAATCTTATTTAAATATTCTTCTATAAATCTAAGATTATTAAGAATAATATCAAAAAGCTCTTTATGAAAAGGAAATTCATTAGAAAAACCATTTAGTTTATAAAGTCTTTTTAGAAAATTAATTATATTAAAAGTATTAATATTATTTTTATTAATTCTTAAAAAGCTATCTATACAATTTAACTATATATAAATAAAAGCCTTATAATACTTATTAGGATTAATTAAAGAAATAGGCTTAAATAAATCTATAAAGATATTTTTAATAGTAAGTAAAGCTTTTATATAAATAGACTAAATATTATAATTCTAGGTCCCTTTTAATTTTAGAATACAATATAACTCAAAGTTACTTATATTCTTTAATAATAACTTATGAAAGTAAAGTAGTTATTTAATAAAGAATTGATTAAAGTCTTAAAGTAAGCTTAAAATACTTAGAAACTAATTCTAGTAAATTATCATTAATTAAAGAATTAATAGTAATATAGTTTAATAATTAATTAATAACTAATATACTTATAACCTATAGTAATCTAAGGTTTAAATCTCATAAGAGATACTTTTTGTATTAGAATCTACGGAGACCTAAAGTTCTAATTTATAAAAGTTATATTAGACCTAAGATTTTAATTTATAGAAATCTTAATAAGCCTAAGAGTTAATTTATAAAGAGTGTTAATAGACTTAAAATATAAGAGATTTTCAGCCTTTATTACTTAACTATCTCTTTTATTAACCTAGTAGTAAGCCTACTACTCTAGTTAATATAATCTCCTTATAAATTCATCTAATATTACACTAAGTAATTAATAAGAAGAATTGATAAATTAATTAAAATAAATATAAAAAGAGTAAACTATAGAATTTTATAGGAATAATTAAGAGAAATTCTATATAAATAGATAGATAGTAGAAGACTCAGAATTAGTTAATATGAACTCTAATATAATCTAAATAGGTATTAATAAAGATATAGATATTAATATTAATAATAAATATAAATAGAGATATAATATAAAGAGAGACGTTAATATAAAGCTAGACTTATAACTTATTAAATTAATAATAAATAACTAATAAAAGGTTAAAGAGAATTAATAACTCTTAATTTTCAAAAACATAAATCATTTAGAATAATATCTAAGAATAATACTAATATTAATATAAATAGTAATAATAATAAGAAGTTCTAATTCTAAAAGAAATAAAAGACTTTATAGTATCAATATCTAAACAGAATTTATTTTTAGAAAGATTAACGTTATATTATATAGAACTTTCTGCTCTATTATATTTAGGCCACTAAGTAGTCTATTCACTAAATATTCTAATATTGTAATTTAATTAATTCAGAATATAAATCATTAAAGTAATATAACCTTAACTCTAATAATTGATTTTCTATAGTAAATAGAAAATATAGAATTATGAGAGTAATAAAGAATACTCAAGCCCTTATTTACTTAAAATGGGTTATTAGGATAAATATGAGTAATAGCTAAACAGCTAGAACTCTAATATAGTTGAGAAGAAAGTTAAAGTTAATATAATTATTAATCTAATCTGTTTCACTATAACTATATTAATATATTACTAGGGATAGATAGAGATAATAAAAGATAAAACATAAATGGTATAAATTATTATATATACATCTATTAACATATAGAATAGTGTCTCTTCTTAGTACTTCATGGAGGGAGATCTAAGAATAAGAACTATCATACTATTGAGTAAATGATAACATCTATTTTATCTAGTTAACATATATTATGTATCTCTTATATTATCTATAGTAATTATTCTTTTTTTCAATATTTAAAGTTTTAATATCGACTATTAGATACCTTCCTTTAAGTTTTAAAATACGTAATAACTATATTTAACTAGATAGTTATATATCTAGATATTAATCTAATATCTCCTATATTATTAAAAAGACCTATCAATTAATTATATTCTTAACATATAAATAAATATTTAGGTAATACCCAAGGATAGAAATAATAGATAATAGTTTCATAATACTTTTAGTTTTAGTATTATTACTTATAGAATCATAAACCTACTAGTACTCTAGGTATTCTTATAAATATGGATTATAGATATATATTATGTAGAAAAGAAGTATTATAGAAATATCTATTATTACTTTATCTTACTAGCTTTTCTATATATCTTCCTAGAATCTCTTTATGAAATAGAATAAAATCTCTTCTTTCAAGTTTCCTTTTTGTCTACTATAATATATCTAGAACTAACTGAATTACTAAAATCTGATATTAAGGTTTAAATAGCTTTTAGCTTTTAAATCATTATTATTAGAAAAAGGGTTATTATAATAGTATAGTTATTAAGTTAAGTTCGTTTTATTCTTCTACTTATTAAACATATATAAAGTATTAAGAAATAGTAATAAAAGATAATAGTTTACTATAAATCCTTCTCTCTTCTTTATATAAAGCTCATCATATTTATTACTATACCTTTATTTTAGTACATTAGTAAAAGCCTAGGTTATGAGTTTATTATATATAAGTAATATTAAGTTATTAAGTTAGTATGAATCCGCTTTTGTTTTGTATTTTTACTATATCAATTTCTAGAAGTCATATTAGTATTATAAAATAGTATATAGTCATAATAATTTCAAGTCATCTATTTTTACTATATAGGTTCCTGGAAGTGTTTTCAAGAAATATTATAATCTTATTTTTGAAACTTATTCTGTATTGATTTATAGTTAAATAGTAATAAGCAATACTAATGATAATGAAATACTACTAATTGGTATTAGTTTATAACTAGTAAGTATGATAATTGATTAATTATATAAATAATATATAACTAGTAATTTCTATCTATAATATCTATATTTAAGTTATAATATAGATATATATATATACTATATATTATAGGGATAAATCTATATTATAATCGTTTTATGATTATCAGTTTGAAAAGAAAGATTTACTACATAGTTACTTATTACTATAGTCTTAACTACTCGAGTATTATATTTAACTTGATATGTTTAGTATAGATTTGATAATTAATACTATATCTAAAGAATATATTTGAAAGGCTAATTTGAAGCTTTATATTATTTTAATAAGATAAAGTTTCTATAATATTATAAGCAATAGTTTTAGAATGGGGTTTATTAATATTATAATAGAAGATATCAGACTAGGTTATTATAATATACTTAATATTAGTTTTCTAAGTATATATTAGAGTTACATGATAGAATCTTTAGTTCTAGGTATTCTTTTTCTTATTAGAATAAATATAATATTAGACTATACTTTTAACTAATTGATTTATATTATATTATAAATGTGTGTATTAGAAATGAAGATTGAATATGTTATAAATCTATATAATATATTTATATCTATAATTGTCGGTTGCGTTATACTATAAGGTATGTGTTAACTATACGTATTACTATCTATATAGCAGTATGCTTTCTATATCCTACTAGTAATAGGTATTAGATACTTAGTACTAGCTATAGCTATATATATAGTAATTAGTAAGTAAATACTATACTATAGATCTAGAGTTTTATATAGTACTATATATTATATAATATAATAATAATAATAATAAACAACTAGAATACTACTTTATACCTATATAGTAAGATTATATATAATATATATTACCCTCTAGATAAACTCATACTAATTAATAGTTAACTTTTCTATTACTATTATACTATATATTAATAAAGCTTATTATAATAGAAAAAGTAATTATAAAACCTTATATTTAAAATCTATATAAGATAAAAGATTATAAGACTTTCTATTTAGATATTTTGAACTCTCTCTACTTCAAGATTCGACTAAAAACTTCTAAATTATTTATTAACTTCTTATTGATAGTTATTATTAAGATATTAATACTTATATGTAATTTAGTTTTAAAATAAGATATTCCCCAATAGTTGCTATTAGGAGGCTAATAACTACCCTTATTTTCTATTTATAGAAGTATATTTAGTAAATATAATAATTCTTTTTAAATTATTACTAGAGTTCTAATACTAGAAATTGATAGTATCTCTAGTTTTAATTTTTTAAGAGACCTATATAGTTTTGTAAAAGCTTTTTTAATATCTTCTTACTTTTATAATAATATCTAAATTAACTCCCATAGGTAAAATACCTACTTTAAGTATTCTTATATTTAAAATAATAAGACTTTTAGATATCTCTATCCCTATGAAGTTCTATTAATATTTTAATTTAATATATTTTAGCTAAATCCTTAATCTTAATTATAAGAATATTATAGATAAGTATTTTATAAAAGTTTCTATTTATATAACATATTAAGTAGCTTTCTATATATATATAAAATTCTATAGCTTGGAATCTTTTGGATATTGAAAAGCGACTTTGAGGATTAATTTATAATAACTCGATAACTTATTAATTTCTTTATAATATACTATTTCAAAAATTGTTTTATAGCATATAGTATTAAAGTTAATATAAATAGCAACTGAATCTTTATAATACCATACTAAATATCCTAATAATAAGAATTTACCCTATAGATTTATAAAGTATCTTGAATAGGTTGATAACTTTATACTAGAGGAATTAGATTTTATACTCCCTCTTTATAATATTTATTCCAAAGTTGAACATATAATACTAGTAATACTCTTATAATAAGAAGTTGAGAAGGAATGCTTATAGTTAATTTAAGCAGCTTATATATTTATAGTATAAAACAGGAGATTTCTATTATAATAGTTAATCTTACTAACCTTTTATCTAACTATTGTTAAGCTTTTTTAATACTAAGAAAGCTATTATAGATATATTTCATACTTAATTTATTATTCTTTTTAATAATACTTCACCTAAATATACTATAGACCTTATAAAACTATATGATAAGAGTATAAAATATAATAGAGGCTTATATAATATATTTAAAACCAGGATATATATTTTTTGTAATTATTACCTCAAGCTTAGTATTCTGTATTATATATAAGCTAGTATAATTTTATTTATATTAAAGGATTAGACTTTTGAGTATTAATTTAAATACTTAAGTAATTCTAGTTTTAACTTATAGTTTGAATGGATAACTCGTTATATTAAAGGCTATTTCGAAAGTAATTAATATAAATAGTTATATCTCTTTCTAATTAGTAAAATACTATTCTTTAGAGTATTAGAACTAAAGGTCTTAATAAGAATAAAAAAGAAGCTTTTAGGGCTTTTATACTTAAGCTTATATATATCTAGAAAGCTTTTCTATTCAACTTTTATATGATTATAATATTCCACTTCTAACTTATAAATGTATATTATAATATACTTAAGTATTAATTAGCCTTTTTCAGCCTTATAGTAATATATTAGTAATTTTATAATGAGTTATAATTAGTTATAAGTAATATCATATTTATCTAAAGGTTATAATATATTTAGAATAATAGGAATAATAACTAGAAGTAAATTAATAATTAATTTTAAATTAACTATATATATATCTCCCTCCCGCTTGATGTAGTAGTTTGATATCTAGCTAGCTTTTACTATTTTATAGTAAGAATAATAAGTTTGAATCTTATAGTAGGTAATTACAACTAGTATTTCTACTAGTTATATAAACTATATAGTAACTACTACTAGCTATCAGCTCTTACTACTAGCTACTAATAGCTAGTAACTATTAATAGCTAGTAATAGGTACTACTAGCTAGCTAGTATTAGTATTATATAACTATAATCTTTTAAAAAAGTAATTATAATAGATATAAGTCTATATATACTTTCTATATTTATTAGTAATCATATTATTAGTAACTATTAATAGCTAGTAATAGGTACTACTAGCTAGCTAGTATTAGTATTATATAACTATAATCTTTTAAAAAAGTAATTATAATAGATATAAGCCTATATATACTTTCTATATTTATTAGTAATTATATTAACTAATTATATTATTACTACCTAGAGTTTCTTCTATTTAAATAGTTCTTTAGAACTAGTATTATCTATAGAGTATATAAGATAAGAGCTAACTATAAGATATAACTACTTTTAAAGAGATCCCAAGAGGCATGTGATTTTAAATAGATCAGAAACATTCAATATAACTATATTAATATATATATCTCCCTTTAAGAATTCTTATAAAATACTATATTATAAAATATTTAATATCTTATTTATATTACTTTATAGTATTTATATTTATCTATATTAAATAGAGTGTATTCTTCTCTTATAACTATAGCTAACTATTTAAATAAGAAGTACTATATATACAGTTAAATAAGTTACTAATTGATAAAATATACACTTAAGGAGAAGTATCTTTCTTTTAATTAATATAAGTTAAATACTAGTTATAAAATATATTTAATAATAGTATATTAAGCTTTTCTTATGGATTAGAAAAGTATTAATAATTTAAGTAATAATCTTAAGGATTCTTCTTGAGATAATAAGTCTAATGATATTATTATATAATACTAAGCGTCATATAATTTTAAAGATAAGACTACTACTCTTTCTAAATAGTTTTTAATATTATCCTTTAGTAAAGATTTATTATTTTTAAGGGAAGTAAAGTTATCAGAAGCCTCTAACATTAAATAATACTTTATATCTCTATTTAAAATAGTATTTTTAGTAGTAGAATTAGTAAGAAAGGTAGTATTATAACTTTTATATTTGTATTTATATTTAAAAACTATTATTTAAATCTTATTTTCTAAAATATCGTATCTAATATAAAAATTACTAATTTCTTAACTACTAAGTATTCTTAGTTGATTATATTTAAATAGATAGTTAATCCCTTTATAAGTTTTAAATTTCTATAAGGCGAATTAATAATAATCTATTTTAATAATACTTTTCTAATTACTATATTTAGATTAACTAATATACTTATACCCCTTAGTATTGATATATTTTATATAGTATGATATAATATGTTTTTCGTATTCTTTCTTATAGATATAAATTGTTTTAGTATTATATTTAATAATATTTATAATTAGTTCTATTAAAATAAGATAGTTACATTAGTTATTTAAAAATAGGGGTATTTATAGATACTTATTAATAAGGAGAGAATAATTACTTCTATATATTTTATAGAAATGGAAATATAGAAATTCTACTGCTTTTTTCAATATCTAGTCATTATATATTTCTATAATGTTCTTAATAAAATAAGATTTCTAGTTAAATATTGTACTTTTAAAATACTTAAGAAATAACATTACTAGTACTAAATATATAATATAGTTTTCTATACTTTTATTTTACTATTTATAGCGATATTGATTTTAATTTTAAGATTATTATTAATATTACTTATATTAATACCTATTTTGTATTCTATATTATCAATATTGGAATAGTGTTTAATACTACTTAATCTTTACTACATATCTTGGTAAAGATAATATAAGAGGTTCTTAAAATATATTAGATTAGTATATACTAAGGCTTTTCCAATTCTATTATTATTAATATGAATATAAACTTTCATTCAAAAGCTTTAGATTAGAGGCAAAACTAATAGAATTAATAGTTTATATTATTCCTAATAAAATATATAATAGTATTAGTAAAGTTAAGTAATATCGTATATTTGTCTACTATATATATAAGATCTATTATGATAAGATAGTTATTACTATTTAAGCAGTATTTTTCTAACTAGTATATAAGGTAATTAATAATACTACTAGGTTGAATAATTGTATACTTCCTCTACTTATTTTTAGAATATATCCTTATTTTATAAAAGATTTAGGCTTTTCTCTAGATATGATTAGTCAAGCTTATCATATATATAAAACTACTAAACAGATCTATTAGGAATCTACTAAATATACTATTAATATTATTTCAGAAATATATAATAGTCTAAGTACTTTATATATTACAGCTTTTATATTTTAATCTTTAATATATATATAGTAAGAGAAAAATAACTAGTAAGGGTTATACTACCTCCTTACTATTTATAATAAGATAAGCTTTCTTAAACTCCTTTATAACTTTTAAGAGTTTTAACTTATAGTTATAAAATTATATTTTAAGAATAATCAAGAAGTCTTATTGAATTGTATTTTTAAAATACTAATACTAAAGAATATCTATAAAAAGTCTATAAGTATTTATATTATTCTTATAAGAGATCTATTATTATATAGAAATACATCCTTCTTTAGTAATATCCTAATTTTATTTATAGCTATTCTTATAGAATTCTAAAGTATTTAATAAGTATTATAAACTATTATTATTATAGATAATAGTAGTATTATTACTATTAATAATAATAATCCCTCCCTTATTGGAATAATTAGTAATATACTATTTTAATTCTAAATATTTTAAATCTAACTAATTTGAAATCTTACAATATATAAGAGTATTAGAACAGATAGATATGTAGGTAAATCAATAGTTAAGTTATTACTATAGATAACCGTGAAATCAGGAGAAATGTGATATATTAAAAGTAGTTCTCTCAACATAAAGACTTATTCAAAATATTCTTGATAATAATAGTGAAATAGAAGAAGAAATAGTAATTTAATTAATAGTATAATTAATTATTTCTAACTATTATTTATAGAAATATTAAAGTTTTAATATAGAAGGTTTATTTTAGAGTTCTAGTTATATTATTAGAGTTCTAGCTATACTACTAGAATTCTAATTATAGCTATAATATATAAGCTGCTATAATTATAATATATAGGATATTGTAATTATAATATATAATATATTATAACTCTAATATATAAGCTAAAGCGTAATACATATTATAATATAGCTATAGTATATTAACTACTATAGCTATAGTATATAATATATTATAACTATAGTATATATAGTTTAAACTACTTCTAATATTTTATAAAAGAATAAACCTCTATACGTTTACTTTATTTACTAAAGAACTACTAAGAGTAAAAAAGTAATATAAATATATATTTACAAAGCGATTTTTATATAATTTATCTATATAGAAATATTACATAACCTCTTATTTCTTCTATTAGAAAAAATAGAAATAGAAGTTCTTTATATATTAGAATAAATCTAAAATCCCCTTATAAAATATATTTTACTAATATATAGCTTATTTATATAAAAACTTGTAAAACTTAATACAAAGTAGAAAGAGAAAAACTATATAAAGTTATAAAATTTAAAAGTAAAGAAATAAAAAAGAAAGATTTTTAAGATATTCTTTCTTAAAATTTAGATGAAATTAGTTTGAATTTTACTAAGCCTAAAGGTTTAATGAGAATATTAGTCATATTTTTTTTATCTAGATTATAAGTAAATTGAGAATAAACTATTATTATAAAAGTAATATTAGGCTTTGTTTTTAAAGCTAAATATAATAGAGCTCCTATTCTATACTGAAAATTCAAGATTTCTAACTAGCTTCTTTACTATTAAAGTATCTATAAAATCTTAGGTTTTTTAATTTTACATAATCCTAATTTCAAATTTATATAGTTTTAATTATAATATAAATAGGTTGCTTTTATATGAGTATCTAATAGAGCTATATATTTAGCTTTATAAGTAGATAAAGCTACTATATTCTATTTTATAGTGGAATAACTTATAGTATTACTATTTCTTCCTAAATAGAAAATATAAGAAGAAGTAGATTTTCTATTATTTATATCTCTTATTGAATCTAAATTAGTATATTTTATAATATTCTTAATAGAAGGTTTAGTCACATAATTATAAGTAAATCTATATTTTGTATTATTATTTAAATAACTTTATATATAGTTAGAAGTTAAAAAATAATTTGTATCTAAATTATAAGTAAATTGAGAATAAGCTATTTTTATAAAAGTAGTATTAAGCCTTATTTTTAAAGCTAAATATAATAAAGCTTCTATTTGCTATTAAAACTTTAAAATATCTTCTTTTGAAGTGTTTTCTTTATTGTTAAATAACTTGAGATTATTATATATAGGAATCTTAAATTTATAGATAGTTTCTTTTTTATATTCTTCAATAATTTCTTTTAGTATATTTACTTCAATTAATAGTAATTATCCTTTCTTTTTAGTTTATAGATAAATTATAATTTAGAAAGGTAGAAGGTTTTCTTAGATTTTGAATTCTTATCTTTTGTTTCAAAAAAGTTATATAAATAATTAGTTATGTTTTAATTATCCACTACGAGTAATATATTGTTGATATAATAACCTAAAGTAGCTTTATAGGGTTTCTTATTGAAAATAAAAACCGCTTTATTATAAGGAAAAAAGATAAATCCTATTCAATCAAGAATACTTTTTAGACAATTATATTACAATTGAACATTTTATTTTAAACTATATAAAGTTTTATTTAATAAATAAATAAAAGTATAGTTTCTATTATTCTTATAAGTATTTATACTTATATTTAGATTGAAGTCTGAAGGATCCTTTTCTATATTAAAGTAAAATCTAGTTAGTAGATAAATATAGATAAGTTCATTAATATTAGTATAAATAAACACTATAGTAATACTATATCATATTAAAATCTATTTTCAAATAATAGAAAGAATTACTATATATTTCCAACCTTTAAGCCTATAGGTAGTACTAAAGGTTTTTAAATAATTAATATTTAAGTATTAATTATAGTTTTAAGCTACTCATCTAGCCTTATATATAGTTTCTCTAGTTATAGTATTTAGCTTTAACTTATAAATCTACTCATTACTTAGAGTATTAATATCTTTGATATTAATAACAAATAGAAGTATTATTTTCTAACTATCTATAGATTCTATTTGTTTTATTTCTTTTATTATAGCTAGAATCTATTAGATATATTCTAATATATAAAGACCTTCTACTTCTATTTATTCTAGTAGAAGAAATAAAGAGTTATACAATATTTCTGTATGAATAGATAGTATATAAATCACTCTATAAATATATATTTATCTTACCTTTTTATTCCTAGTGGCTCTTAAGTAAATGAAGTAAAAGTATAGAGGTTTATTCTTTTATAAGATATTAGAAATAGTTTAAGCTATATATACTATAATTATAGTATATTATACACTATAGCTATAGTAGCTAATACGCTATAGTTATACTATAACATAAGCTATACTTTGGCCTATATACTATAATGTTGATATACTATATACCATAGCTATAGTAACCTATATATTATACTAAAATATATTTACTATAATTTTAATACTCTATATATTATAACTATAGTAGCCTATATATTATAACTATAGTTAGAACTCTAGCAATATAGCTAGAACTCCAGTAATATAGTTAGAATTCTAAAATAAACCTTCTATATAAAAACCTTAATATTTCTATAAGTAATGATTAGAAGATATTAATTATACTATTAATCAAATTACTATTTCTTCTTCTATTTAACTATTATTATTGAGAATATTTTAAATAAGTCTCTATATTAAGAAAACTACGTTTATTATATTAAATTCCTCCTAATTTTATAATTATCTATAATAGTAACTTAACTATTAATTTACCTATCTATCTATTTATTCTAATGAATTATAAGCCTAATTCTTCTTGACCTAAAGATTCTATATTCTATTCTTTACAAAGTTACCCTTCTTATTTATTTATAGACATTAAATACTATAATAAAACTTATAAACATCTCTCCCTTTTTACCATTTTTATAGAAACTAAATACCTTATTAGAATTACTTTATTTCTATAAAAGGTCAATCTTATTTAACAAGCTGTTTTAATACTTAAAAGTCCAACCTTTCCGCCTATTTTAGCTCCTTTTAACCTTTTAGATATTTAAGATTTATCTTTAATTAATTATCTTTTTAAATTACCTTCAAGTTTATTTCCTCTTTAATTTCAAATTATCTTAATACTATAAGGATCGATATATATAGAAAATCAACTCTTTTTATCTTAAAGTTTACCTTAATTATTAATTAATCATATAAAAAAGGAAAGTTCAAATTTATTTAAAAAAGAAAATGAAAATACTAAAATTTAAATTTCTATTTTTTAAATTTATTCTTTAAGTCATATTTCTATTTTAAATAGAAAAGAAGAATTTTAATCTTTGATTTCTATCCTTCTAAAAATACAGTATTTGTCTATATTATATGTTATAAGACTTCTATATATTTTTGAAAACAATCTTTATAATATATATATTTTAGTAATTTATTGTACTATAGAAAGAATAGGTAACTTAAGAAAGATTACTATTTCTAAATTAATAAGAAGTAATAATTATAAAATCTAATCTATTTATATTAAAGTTCTACTTATTAAGAAAAGTATTTTTATAAATATTATTAAGCTTATTACTTTTAAAAATAAAAATAGAAATAAGAGGATTCTAAATTATATATAATTATACTATAAGGATACTTTTTCTAAATAATTGAAAACAATATAGATATTTTTCAAATACTTAAATATTTATAAAAACTCTATAAGCCCTTAGGATTTACTAATACATTCTTAACTTATAAAGAAGTCTTTAATATCACTTTAAGTAATTGCAATGATATAGAAGGATTTCTAAATAAAATTTAAGAGTTAACTAATAATCTACTTTATAATAAATTAGAATTATCTAAGTAAATAGTTATAATATATTTTTTAAATAGTGTTAATTCTAATTATAAAGGTTTTATTACTTCTAGAATTCAAAGCCTTAAGTCTAATAAAGAAAGCTATATTTTAAATCCTTAATTTCTTTTTATTAGATAAATTTAAAAGAAGAAATAATAATTTAATTAATTATACTAAAGATACTTAGAGAAAAAAGACTTTCAGAATTACTAAAAAACTATATAAAAAGTAAAAAGAAATCTTATATACAAATTATAAAAAGAATGATTATGTTAAGGAAACCTATACTTATTTATATCTAAAGAAAACTATACGCTAATAAAAAAATATCTTTATAGAAAATAATAATAAACATAAGAAGAAATCAAAAAAGGGAATTTAAAATCTATCAATATTACTTCAACTAGAATTAAAAAGAATAATAAAATAGAAAATAAATTATTAGAAGATAAAGAAAGTCTTAAATCTAAAGAATTTATTTCTAAAGATATAGATATTAATCTACTTTCTAAAGAAGATAACATTTTTAGAAATATAAGAATTATCTAAAAACCCTATATAAAAAGGATTAATAATAATAATAGAACTCTAGGTGTTTTAATAAATTAATACATTACTAGAAGTTCTACGAATTTAATTAAAAAAGAAAATTATAAAGATATCTTTCTTTACCTAAATATAAATATTACTATTAATATAATTAGAGATAAATCTATTTTATTTAATATAAAACTAATTTCAAAATAGACTAAATAGAGAAATACTCCATACCTTATAGCTGGAATAATAGGAGATTTAAAAATATCTCTAAAAGATCAAACTTTTATATTAAAGAAAGTTTATTATATTCTAGAATTAGGAGTTAATTTATCATCTCAAAATAAACTTAATATTATAGGAGTTATATTAACTCTCTAAAAGGAACCTATATTATATAACATAGCAGTTAATTCTACTTTAAGAGTAAGATTTAAGAAAAATAATGTATATAGATTTAATATTCCTATTTTACAAAAGAACACTATTCTTTCTATTTCTATATTATAGAATATTCAGCTTTTACATAACTATTTAAGTCATATTAATATAAAAGCTATAATCAGTTTGAAAGATAATACTTTAAATATATCTTATAAGATAAATAAAATAGATATTCCTTCTATTTATAAAGCCTATATTAAAGGAAACTTTATAAGGAATATTAATAACAATAATAAAAGATAAAAACACAATCTTTGAAATTTAAACTATATCTATTTAGATTTATATAGACTTATAACTCTTTTAATATATAATAGATTTAATAGATTTATTCTATTTATTAATAAATCAACTAGGTTGACTTAGAGACTTTTATTAACAACCAAGTCAACTAAAGAAGTTTTAAAAGTCTTTCTCAGATTTAAAGAATTAAGTAATAATAGTAATAATAAAGGAAACATAAAATAATTCAATACTAATAGAAATAATACATTTATTAAGAAAAGAGTAAAAGATATTTATTCCTATTCTAATATTATTCATAATATAGAACCTCCTTATACTTATAAATCTAACAGTTTAATAGAAAGAATAATAAGAACTCTAATTAATAAAATTAGAATTCTAATTTGTCACTTAAATTTACCTTATTATTTATAGAAAGATACTTTAATAACTACTATATATATGTATATATAATAGAACTCCTTATAATTATATAAATTTCAAGACTCCCTGTAAATTGAATATTAAAATAAAGCTTAAGATTAATAATTTTAGAATATAGAATAACTTCTATTATTATAAAGATAGAGATCCTAAGACTAAGAAATTAGATATAAGAATTTATAAAGGAACTATTATGACTTATAGAAAAGAATTTATAAAGTTTGGAATTTTAATAAAAAGAGAGCTATATAGTCTAGAGATATAAAGATCCTAAAGAACACTTTTTATACTTTAAGAAAAGAATTACTTCTATTAATTAATTTAAAAAGGAATTCTAATAATAAGTCTAATTAGTTTAATAATAATCTTGTTTTAAATTTAAATAACATTATTTCTAATATGAATCAAAATAATAATAATAATAACTCTTTAATAAATCTAACTACTAAAAGTCAAAAAATAACTAGAATAAATCTAAACGAAAATTCAAATATTAAAATAACTAAAAATAAGAAGATATCAGAATTAAATATAAAAATGATAATAATATTCAGGAAAAGTCCAGCCTATTTATCAGTTTACCTACTATATCAGATAAAGCTAAAAAGAACTATAAAATTAATAAAGAGAACGTCTTTTTTACTATTTCAAACTATTTTAATTTGAATAATTATTTAAAGTAATATAACAATACTAATAAAGATAACTAAACTTCTTATTTTTTATTAGTAAATAAAGTAGAAGAAACTACTTCTTTTATTTAAATATTTAAATCCCCTGAATATAGCAACTAGATTCTAATTATAATAAAAGAAATAGAATAAATAAAATCTATAAACAATTGGGAAATAATACTTCTATCTACTATTAATATTAGGAATCTTAATATTCTAAGTAATAAATAGATTTATAAATTCAAAGTAAATAGCATAACTGAAGAAACTATATATAAGGCTAAATAGATAGCTTAAGGCTATAATTATTATTTAGAAATTAATTATTTAGAGATCTTTAGTACTACTTATAGACCTAAACGTTAGAAATATATAATAATTCTTTCAATTCATTTAAGATAGATTTTAATACAATATGATATTACTATAGTATTTATTCATACTAATATTAATAAACCTATATATATATATATCTACTAACTAGATTTGATTTTAATATAAAGAAGAGTTCTTTAGAATTTAATTTAAATATTTGGTTACTTTTGCTCTGTATCTAGGATAGTATCTAAGCTCTTCACCCTATATATAGATTTAACTATAAGTTTTATTTAATAATAGTGTTTATACTAATACTAGCTTATAACTAGTTAAAACAGTAATGAAATTACTTATTACTATAGATAATTATACTTTTAGTTCCAATATTTAATTTTATAGTAGTAGAAAGCCTCATAATAATAATCTATATAGGAAGAGTCTTATTCAAACTAGAATTTAACATATATAGCTAAAAGTAACTATTAAGGTTATAAAGTTAAGAATTTCTTTAAACCTTTTAAACATAAAATAAAATAGAATGCTAAAAGCTAGGTGTTCTATAAACTATTAGTTTTCTTTATTTTTTATAATATATTTGAAATCCCCTTGAAATCTATATAGCTATTTATAAGAAGAGAAGTATAAAATAAGTATAGTAATATTTGTTTTTAACTTTTATGATTAAAATTATTAGTTTATCAAATTAGGCTTTAATGAAATTACTTTAAAAATTATAATTAATAAGTAGCCTATAGATATTTAAACAATAGTTATCTAGCTATCTTATAAGTTATTATGTTAAGTTAAAAGTTTTAGAGATTAAGTATTAACTAGGCAATACTTTACTACTAATATATTATTATATTATTAATTATTAGATATTTTAGAGTATTATAATAATATAATTATAAGGGCTTTAAAGGTTATTAAGTTATATTAAAAGTATCCATATCTATATAAGTATTATTTATATATTAGCTATACTTAATATATTAAGATTATTTATTAATAAGAGTAAGCTAAGTCCTATTATACTTATATAGAGATTATGAGTTAGTTTATATTAGTAGTAAAGAACCTTTATATTAGTAGTATAAAGTTTAGTCTTAGGGGTAGGTAGGGCTTAGTCTATAAATAGAGTATCTATAGTTAGTAGTAATTAAATATCTTAAGATGTTTAAATTATATATTAGCAGCTATAAAGGCGTAAAAGCGTAAGATTATTATAAAAGGAGTTATTAGGTATTTATTATTAAAAAGATTAACATAAGGTAAATATACTAGCTATAGCTATAAAGGATTTAGCTTTAGATTAACTAGGGGCTAGCTGTAGTAGACAGTAGGGGGGTAGGAGGGCTGAAGTCGTACTTGAGGGGGTAATATGTCTACTAATAGTCATAGTAGAGAGTGAGCTATTAGCTCTTCTTTTTAATTTAAATAGAAATATAAATATTTATAAAAATAATAAAGACTATTATTTTGTTTGTTTATGAAATAAAGTTTTATATAGTTTAAAATAAAGTCTGCGACTTTAATATAATTATTTAAAAAGTATTCTTTATTTAATAGGATTTATTATTTTTCTTTATAATAAAGTAATTTTTATTTTGAATAAAAAGCTTTATATAGCTATTTTAGCTTGCCATATGAAGAACATATTACTAGCAGCAAATAATTAGAAAATAGCTAATTATATATATAACTCTTTAAAATAGAAAATAGAAATTCAAAATCTAAGAGAACCTTCTACTCTTTTTAGTTATAATTTATCTATAAACTAAAAAGGAAAAATAGTTACTATTAATTAAAATAGATATACTGAGGGAATCATTAAGAAATATAAAAAAGAAACTACTTATAAATTTAAAACTCCTATAAATAATAATCTTAAGTTATTTAAAAATAGAAATAAAACTTTAAAAGAAGATATTTTAAGATTTCGATAGGAAATAGGAGCTTTATTATATTTAGTTCAAAAAATAAGGCTCAATATTACTTTTATAGTAATAGCTTATCCTTAGTTTATTTATAATTTAGATACAAATATTTTTTAGCTTTTAACTATATATAGAATTATTTAAATAATAATAAAGAATATAGATTTACTTATAATTATAAAGACATATCTTCTATTAAAAATATTATAAGATATATTAATTTAGATTAGGCAAGAGATCTGAATAATAAAGAATCTACTTCTTCTTATATTTTCTATTTAAGACGAAATAGTAATATTAAAAGTTATTCTACTATAAAATAAAATATAATACCTTTATCTGTTTATAAAGCTAAATATATAATGCTATTAGATGCCTATAAAGAAGCAACTTATTTATATTATAATCATAATTATATAAATCTAGAATTAGGATTATCTAAAGTTAAAGAATTTAAAGTCTTTATAGATAATTTAGTAGTAAAAAAGCTAGCTGAAAATCCTAAGTGTATAAAAAGGTAAAATATATTAATATAAAATATCACTTTATAGGAGATTTTATTAGAAATAAAAGTATCTTTATATATTATATAAATATAGAAGATAATATAACTATATTTTAATTAGACCTTTAGGCTTAATAAGATCTAAGTAAATTCTATCTAAACTTTTAGATAGAATATCTTAAAAGTCTTTCCTTTTTTTACTCTTTTAATTTTAAATTGTATAATTTTATATAATTTGTCTCTTTTTACCTTTTCATAAATCTTATAAATTTCTATATAAATAAGCTATTTATTAGTAAGATATACCTCATAGGGAAATATCAGATTTATTCTAATATATAAAGAATTTCTACTTCTATTTCTTCTAACAAAAGAAATAAGAAGTTATATAATATTTCTATATAAATATATTATATACGAATCACTCTATAAATATATATTTATCTTACCTATTTACTCCTAGTAGTTCTTAAGTAAATAAAGTAAAGGTTTAGAGGTTTATTCTTTTATAAAATATTTGAAGTAGTTCAAGCTATATTTACTATAGTTATAATATATTATATACTATAGCTATAGTAGCTAATACATTGTGGTTATATTATAATATAAGTTATATTTTGGCCTATATATTATAATTATAGTATGTTATATGCTATAGGTATAGTACTCTATATACTTTACTAAGATATATATATTATAATTATAACGCCCTATATATTATAGCTATAGTAGCCTATATATTATCGCTATAGTTAGAACTCTAGTAGTATAGCTAGAACTCTAGTATTATAGTTAAAACTCTAAAATAAACCCTCAATATAAAAACCTCAATATCTCTATAAATAGTAATTAGAAAATGTTAATTATATTATTAATTAAATTACTATTTCTTCCTCTATTTAACTATTATTATTAAGATTGTTTTAAATAAGTCTCTATATTGAGAGAATTACCTTTATCACATTACATTTCTCCTAATTTTACAGTTATCTATAGTGATAATTTAACTATTAATTTACCTACCTATCTTTCTATTCTAACAGAATCTAATTTCTATATTTAGGAGATTTAAATATTTAAATTAAAGAGGTTGGTTTGTCTACTTTATTCATTAATAAAATATAAGACGTTTAATCATTTTTATTAGTATCTCGATGTAGCTTTATATAGCTATTTCAACTAGGATAATTTAAAATAGTAAAAAGAGTACTTTTCCTATAGGTTTTATAGTTTTATTTAGCTTTATCTAATATAGCAGGTAAATTGATATGTAGGTTGGATTTTCCCTGAATATTATTATTAGTTTCTTTATTTAATTCTAATATTCTATTACTTTTAGTTATTTCAATACTTGAATTTTCTTCTAGAATTATTCTGGTTATTTCTTGAACTTTAGTATTAGGATTTATTAAAGAGTTATTATTATTAATATTATTATTATTATCTTAGTTTGTATTAGAAATAGAATTAGTTGGATTTAAAATAAGATTATCATTAAGCTAACTAGACTTATTATTATAATTTTCTTTTTAAATTAATAGATAAAGGTAATTCTTTTCCTGAAGTATAAAAAGCTTTTCTAGGATGTTTATATCTCTAGACTATATAGCTTTCCTTTTATTAAAATCCTAATTCCTATAGGTATTATTTCTACAAGCTATAACAGCTCTTTTATAAGTTCTTATATCTAATTTCTTAGGACTAGGATTTTTATTTTTATAATAATAGAAGCTACCCTATATTTCAATATTATTAATATTAGGTTGTTTTCTGTTTTGATTTATAGGGAGTTTTGAAATTTATAGAATTATAAGGAGTTCTATTATATATATATATATATATATAGAAGCTATTAAAATATCTCTTTATGAATAA
>QAPG01000249.1:9413-32685 GCA_004366825.1 Colletotrichum spinosum | reverse complement strand
TAAAAAGGTACTTAGGGTAAATATTTCTCTAGGAGCTAGTGATTTAGATATTATTATAGAAATTAGAATAATATAAAGGAATTATTAGATTTATTTATCTATATAAAAAAAGAGGGTTAAAAATATATCTTAAGAAGTTATATAAATCTTAAGGAGTTAAAACTAGAGATACTATAAATCTCTAGTATTATAAAAGTCTAGTAAAACTTAATAACGTTTATTATATTTACTAAATATATTTTAATAAGTAATAATTAAAAGTATAAATTTGGAGAATTCTTTAAAACTGCTACTAGAAGTATATTTTAATTAAACTAGAATAAAAACTTTTAATATAATATTTCTATTTAAATTTTATAAAAATCTTCAAAAGTATTAGTATATTTTTTAGAATATTTTAGTTGGAGTATTAGGATAGAGAGAATTTAAAATATTTAAGTAGTTAGTTTTATAATCTTTTATTTTATATAAACTTTAAGTATAGTTTTTTATAGTTATTTTTTCTATTATAATTAGTTTTACTAATCTATAGTTTATAAAAGTCCTTTAAAATATTAGTAAAACCTTTAGAATATTCTAGTTAGAATATTAAAATAAAAAGAGTCTATAGTATCTAAATAATTAGTCTTATAATTTTTTATTTTATATAAATCTTAAGTATAGTTTTTTATAGTTATTTTTTCTATTATAATTAGTTTTACTAATCTATAGTATAATAGTAATAAATAAGTTAACTATTAATTAGTATTAGTTAATTTAGAGGGTAATATATACTATATATAATCTTACTATATAAGTATAAACTAGTGTTCTAGTTATTTATTATTATTATTATTATTATTATTATGTTATATAGCGTGAGGTACTATATAAGGCTCTAGATCTATAGCGTAGTAATTGCTTACTAATTACTATGCGTTTGGCTACAGCTGGCGCTAGGTGCGTAGCACCTGACGCCAGTGGGGCGCGGAGGGCATGCTGCCACGTATGTGGCAACACGTGCGGTTACCGCATGCCCTACGGCATGGCGCAACCGACAATAAGGCTTATAGAGATAGTACTAGCCCCCGAGGTTTAACTAGTATAAACTCTATCTCTCGAGCGCGTTATTCCTGATAGTTGGTATCTATTGTTACCCTACTATCTTTGATCTAAACCAACGCACCTTCTTGCCTCGGGTCAGTTCAAAGCACAGTAGATATCTAACCTTCCCGAAACGCTCTGAATACTCCATCATATAACCAGTCCTGACGGACTGTTGTCCCAAATTGTGGATCTTTGCCAAACCTCACCGGTGTCGGCCATGTTCGACAGCCCCTCGCTGGTCTGAAGACCTAATAGCTTCATCGACACCAAAAATTATACCCCGTATGCGCCCGCCATGTCACTTATTCCTTACCATCCCAAAGAAGGCCGCGAAATAGTCCTGTATGTTTGATATGGTTTGGTATAGCCGTTGCATTCTCATTGACTCTTGCTTGTTGGGCCACGTCTCAGACTGACCACGACTGTCTTCTACACAGCCGTCATCGGAATGCAATTGTCGTCCGCGATCCTTCATCCCAAAGACTCGAGATCCGAGGCCTTTCCGAATGCCCAACATGTCGCCAACCATTACGCTCCTCCTCTCCGGAGCGTCAGTTTGACAGCCCGCGGCACAGCGATCCTTTCGTAGACCCCGACTATTTTCGCATGCTCCGGGCCGGTCAACGCGGCACAAGGGCTGAACGTCCTCCATCGAGCCCCGGTCAGAGATTCGTGCAGCCTAGCCTACCACATCCCCAATCTGCAGTCATCGAAGACGCCGACGACGTCGAATTCGTCTCCAGTACCCCCGCAGTCCAGGAGGGTAGCCGCATTCGTCGAGAGGCATTCAGCCCCAACTACTTCAAAACATTCTTTGTTGAGGAAAAGGAGCTCGGACGAGGCGGAAAGGGCGTTGTTCTTCTCGTTCGCCACGAGATAGATGGCTGCCATCTTGGTAAGTGCGTGGCCGACGTCGTCCGACTTAGCTTCGTACCGACTGATTGTTACAGGCCATTTCGCTTGTAAGCGCGTGCCTGTCGGCAATGATCACGCGTGGCTCGAAAAAGGCGAGTGTACAGATCATAGCATTGCAACGACGCCCGTCGTGCTAACATGACTGTGTATAGTGCTTGTCGAGGTCGAGTTGCTCGCGAAGCTCTCACACCCGAACCTCGTTTCGTATCGCCACGTCTGGCTGGAGGACGTGACTTTAACTCGATTCGGTCCCAGCGTCGCTTGTGCCTTTATCCTGCAGCAGTACTGCAATGGCGGTGATCTTCTCAAGTACATTGTCGGAGAGCAGCCCAAAGAGACCACGAAAGAACAGCTCAAAGCCCAGATGCGCAGGAAGTCGAAGGGCCAGCTGGAGCTACCCCGAGACCAGTTTGCATCTCAGCGTCTGCTTGCCTTTGAGGAAATATTTTCCCTATTCAAGGACATCACATCTGGACTTGCATACCTACACGCCGCCAACTACATTCACCGCGACCTCAAACCGAGCAACTGTCTCTTGCACCGGGAAGGCAACGGGCTGATCTGCCTCATCAGTGACTTTGGCGAGGTCCAAGCCGAGCATATGGTTCGAAAGTCCACAGGCTCGACTGGTACCATTTCTTACTGCGCCCCCGAGGTTCTGAGAAAGGGCTCCACCGGCCAATACGCAAACTTTACCGCCAAATCCGACATCTTCTCTCTGGGCATGATTCTTTACTTCATGTGCTTCGGCCGCCTACCATACCGCAATGCCAATACCATCAACGAGGAGCTGGAAGATATTGACGAACTCCGCGCCGAGATCACAGACTGGCAGGGTTTCCAGGACGAACGAAGAGAACGTCCTGATTTGCCCTCAAAGTTGTACCAGCTTCTGAAAAAGCTTCTTGCCTTGGACCCGGCACAGCGACCAAGTGCGAGCGAGGTACTAGCTGCAATGAAAACAGAGTCAAACTTGGACGGTGCACCTCGAGGTAGGAGCTCGAGTCCATCGTTGGGACTCCATAACCGCCTCATCCAAAGTCTTGACTCACCGGCCCCACCAAGCACCCCAGTAGCAGGTTTGTTGCTCACCATTTGCATCGATCCCGCGTTTTGTCAAGCTGATGTTCTCGCCAGATCCCAGCAAGCAGCCCATGCATGCTTTCTCACAGGAGGGATATAACATTCCTAGCAGGGCGACCGGTGATGGATCTTCGCGGCCGAGATTGCAGACAAGCCTGCAAAGGCATTCCGATGCCAGGTCTCCACGGCATCATCCTCAAGCCCAAACCACGCTTACCTCACGTGGCCCGGCCGGCTTTTACTCTGCGTCCTCGGATCGGGCCAGGTCAGAGGATAGCAGCGAATCGGTCAAAGACGACGAGCCTTTGGCCTCTCCACCGCTTCTGATGGCGCCCCCGGCAACAACGTTGGATGTTTATAGACACAGACTCCTGGTGGGCTGGCTACGAGTAGGTCATGCTATCGGCCATAACGCTGCTTCGCTTGCGGTATTTATCCGTCTCGGTGTCTTCCTGAGCAAACTCTACAGTCTGACACGACCGTGTTGGCCATACATGGTCAATACTCGGATTGGGGGACCTTTAACAGTACTGGCTGCGCTGGATCTCGGTCTGCCCAGTTCTGATTCGTCTCTAAGCTTGAGGAACCACCGAGGTCTGGCGGGACAAAGCCCAACTGGCCTCCTCTTGGTTGGGGGTATTCGAAGGAGTGTGTTTCTTGCGGTGCTACATTTTGTGGTTGTCTTGACGGCAGATCGCTGGCAGTCACTATGCCCAATTGGACGAGACACGTGGAATGTCTAACACGTTGTTTGCGTGCAGTGAACACCAACAGATGACCCATGCAGGCGATCAACGTGAGCAAAGGACCCGCTACGTCTGCATGCTCTGATTGAGATACTTGGCCGTTTCATCAACTTGGCACAGGCTTTCTCCCCTTCGTCGGAGAGAGGCTGCCTCAGATGTGGCGCTTTTCGAGCGACAAGTGTCGGTCTCGCACATGGCTAAGCGATTTAGAAAAGGCGCCTGACCTTTCGAAAGCACAGTGATAGCAGGCACCTTTGCGGTCGCTTCGGAACGCCCACAACGTGCGTAATCGATGATTTGTGAAGGCAACAGCCACGACCAGCTCCCGGCAGGCTTGTAGCTATGGTAACCCGTACAGAGGCCGTTGGGTTTCCCGCAGACGGGTAAACTGGTCAACTTGATTATGGACGTAGGCTTTAGATTCTACTCTCGTCGTATTGGTGTTCCATGTGCCGAGGTTCCTCGTAGAATGTGTATGAACTCCAAGGTCCGTCCGCCTTTGCACAGGAAATTGGCGATAGTGGCGCATTGCCTGAGAGGCGGAGCATGACAGGCTACTACTTCACGCCGGTCAAGGTCCTTGGCAGCCGAAACAGGTTGTCTTAACTGAGATGATGCGATTTGCATCTACTTGGGTGATAAACATTCGAGGTTGGTGAGGCTAAAACTACGACTGAACGTGGCAGGGTATCAAGAAAAGAAAACCATATTCCACCTGGTGTTTTTGCCCGTTGCTACGAAGTGCTGGGTGGTCCACTCCTGTGATGAACCCCATTCTCATGGCAACTCAACGCGTGGGCCGTATGGGCCAAGCTCTTCATCAACTCATATGTAGGGACTACATTCATGGCAAGGTACACTAGACACTGAACAGGTGCCATCACCCCGATTATGAGATGTCTCTTTCGTGGAGAATCTGCCACTTGGTATGGAAGGCGTTGATGTGCGCACACAATGATTCCGGAGACTCATACATGTCCGTCTTTCCACTCGACACGCACAGAATGCAGCCATAAAAGTCGGTGTCGGAATGGGATTTCGCGAGGAACCGCCTTGACATGCGGAAACCCTCCTTCAGCAAAATGAAGTCCTTATCTAGTAAAGACGGCCTCCAACGGTAACCGCATTTGCACTGCTTGAACTCTGGGATTGGCTTGCAAAGATCGACCTGTAGCGCCATGGCCTCGGAACAGAACATGCTGAACACGCTGACTTTGGGACAGGGGAGATCCATACAGTTGCCGTCGCCAGCTTCCGAGGGCGCGAGCGTCGACGGCGCTAGTGCAGAGGCGGCGTCGCTGGCTTCGGCCCCGGAGGTTGACGGGGCTGCGTAAGACAGGGGTTCACCAGTGAAAGATTTGGAGGCTGGCGGTGTCAATGGAGGTGAGGGCGGTTCCGACTGAAACGGAGCCTCGGTGCTGGTGCACATTGCCCCGCCCATCGTGGTGCTGTCGGCGCCATCGCGTTCCTGGTCATTGGTGACGGAAGAGCCGCTGGACATGCGCGACCGGATATTTTGCCGCGATCTCGGTTTCGGCACGGAAAGTTCGCTGGGTATCAGACGATTAATGGCCAGGCGCCGATACAGCTCCGCCAGGGCCTTCACGGATAAGGTGCGGGCGGTCTCGGAGGTGTGCAAGATGTCTGAGATGTTGAGGGTGCCCGTGACGCTCACGGACTCTGCAGCCCTGCGTAAGTGGGAGACGCGGCTTCGTAGGTTGAATAGTTGATTGCACAGCAAGTCTCGACAAGTTGCTGTATATGCACAGCGGTTAACAGAGGCCGTTAAGTACGCCGGAGCTGATGCGTTGCGACACCGGAAAAGGGAAATGGACAACTCACTGTCGCCTGTGGCGAAGTCGGAGCCGGCGACCGCGAGGGCGACATCAAAAGTCTCCTTGACCTGATTTCCCGCAGCATCCAGTGAACTACTCAAGGCACAGGTAACCATCGCCTTCTGACCACCAGGTCCAGATCTTCGGTAGTGGTTGTGCCAGGATCGCTTTCTTTTCCAGTACATGTAGTGTTCTGTGCCTTCGGCGAAGGTCGCTACTAAGGCTGATACATATCCAGTGACAGTGGTTGGCTCCATGTCGTGTATGTTCCTCTCACCTCGACAGCATTATGAAGATGGTTGGAGTGCGCATCAGGGAGCTCGCTTGCTGTCCTGCTATCCACCAACAATAAAGAGCGGCAGAACGTCCTTCTTGGTAAGGGAATAGCTCAAATGCGGTTCCGAGGGAGCCAGTGAAGGAAAGCGGCCGTGTTGTCAATCGACAAATGTGACGCTACAAATCGTGTAAGACTGGAGGGAAATTATGAATAAGTACTCCAGCGAAAGCAGAGAAGGAGGAAGAAAAGAAGAGGCGAGATCAAGGCAGGATTCACTTGTGAAGATGCTTATCTCCAGGAAAGATTACGGCGACTCATGCCAAGCTTTCTAAATAATGGCAGCTAGTATCCCGAAAGTGCTTGTAAGAGAAAGACAAGATGTGTCTTTGATGGTTGGTGCGACCTCAGCCGATGGAGAGGGAGTTTGTCGTTGATCGACGGGAAGCTAGGGAAAATTGGGGAAGACGTGGGCAATTTCAGCCGGGGCGGAGGTTAGACGGACTCGTGGCAGGCAAAGAAGTCTCGAGTAATGTGGCGTTGAGGGGCAGAGGCCAAACTGATGAACTCACACGAGCGGGCGCACGGAAAGCTAGGGGCGGGCGAGCAGCCGACATGGCGTGAAATGATGTCGCTCATATTAAGGCGACGATTGGCACGAGTAGCAAGGATCAGGGCCGGGAGCTGGATTTGAAGCTGGGTTTGGTGTTGGGTTGGATCATGTTGGGGACGCAAATAGCATCTGCAGGTAAAGTAAGGCCACCAAGCCGCAAAGTCGAGACTCCTTGAGGCTGTATCGTCATGTGCCTTTTTAAACTATGCGGAGAAGGATCGAAGCAGCGACGACGAGATGCCGTGAACAGCACGATTTTCAGGGAGGATCGTATCTCTGGCGACCAGTGAAAAAGGTTAGATTCTACAACCGGGCTAGTTCTGAATGCGTACAGATTGGGCAAACAAGGCGAAAGAAGGAATCCCGGCTGGTGTTTTGCCCCTTGTTGATTGCTTGATGATTCTGGGATGTTGCTAATCATCTGTGAACGTGGAAAATGGCGTGCCAACCAATGCCTGTGCCTGTACCAGTGCAAAATCCTGGGAATATTTGGTGACAGAAAACCTGCGAGGCTTTAATCTTCAAATTGAGGTGTCATCGGTGTGATTGTGTCGCAGCGTTGTCGTGTCTGATCTGGAGTCTCGTCTGAATGATGACGAGGGAAACCCGACGACAGGGTCCCGGTGCCTGTCGAAGATGCCAAGGGCAGTGTTCGGCCGGACAAAGGAATAGCGTCTGTGCACGATAGGAGATGCCGAGATACCTTAACGCCACTCTATATTTTGAACGTACTTTGAACCTCTTCCTAATGCACGCTCTGTATTTACCCAGGTGCGGTGGTTCGGCGACTTGGAACAATTTGCAGAATTTTCCTGGCCCTCCTCGTAGTGGCGTTCGTCGGGCACCATACTGTATGCATATTGTAGAAGCCGAGCGCCCACGTATATTGTAAGTTGTACTTCCGAGATTCCGCAAGTGCCTTACCTGCTTGGGTAGTCTGCTTATAAGGGCTAACCGTATTTAGAATCTGCTACTGCGTATATACATGCACTAAATATGTATATACACATTAGTTACCTGAGGTCAAGTAAGTAAGGTACGCAGCCGGCTCGAGTTCCTCTCATGATCTTACCTTGCCCTCCTTACCTTAGTCATCCATGCAAGTACGACAACTACAAGCACCACCAATGGGGGCGATGGAGAATGATATCTTGCAGAGATGGATTTCTTTGCTTCGACTGCTGCTGCTGCCTCTGGCATCCATCGACTGAATGCATACGTGTAGCGACAACGACATGCCTTTTCCGCCGCGCACTCGCCAGGCTTGCGACAGATGTCACAGCCAAAAGCTACGATGCTCAAAGCTGACGGCTTCTGCTGTGTGCGCACGCTGCATGAAAGCTGTCGTCCCGTGTGTTTACAGTCCTGCTGGTCCAGTTTCTGCTTCGTTATCATCCGCCTCCTCAAACCACTCAAACTTCCCATTGCCGGCGCCGTCTCCTGTCAACGAGGCTTGTAGTCTGGACTGGGATAGCTTCTCTTTCGGCCTTTTGCTGAACTCGCAAGACCTCCAAGAACCCCAGGGCGCCCACCAAACTTTTCCTAACTATCCACCGTCGACGCCATTCGACGCCAGAGCGCAGTGCTTTGATCGATTGTCTGCCATCATGGCCCAATTGAACGAAGCTCTCCGCCATCTGCCGCCTGTCTCTAAGCTTCACATCGCCGGCCCCGAAGTGAAGCGGCTGTGCTCCGTCATTTCCACGTCCTACAGCCTGAGGCAGTCGCTGGAGACGATGCTCGCCCAGGCCCAGCAACTGGTCGAAATCTATCCCGACACAATCAGCTTGGCCGTCACGCATGACGATGTGGCTCAATGTACACTCACCAATTGCATTCACACTTACAAACCTCATCCTGATCTCGGTCAAGATCCGTTCGAGCTCGCAGCGCACCGATCCGCACCCCTCGACTTCCTATTGTTGAACCAGCTTGTTTCCTGCCATTACCGCCTGTACGACATCACTGAACTGTTTCTCTTTCATATTCATCTGTGTTTCAAGTTGTCTATCTCATCTAATCCCGGCGAGGTTCATCAATTCGAGATACCTCAGCTCCGCATTGGTTCCTTCACACCTTCACCACGCTTCTCTCCGTCCATAATCACCACTGTCTTGATCGACCAACAGTCGTCATTGGCCAGCTTCCTTGCGTCCCTTCAAATTGCCTTACGCGGAACGTCGGGCAGGGAGTCTCAGGTTCTCACCATGGAATGCGATATGCTGAAAGACCGTGCGGAGTCCATCGCGGGGCGCCTTGTAAAGTTCAGAGATGCTTCCAGCAAGTCAGGTCTCGTCTCTTGAGTTCCGAAGCCAAAAGCACAATGAAATTACCGTGTTTGACATCTCTGGTCAGGGTAGCTGCGTTACTGTAAATACACCAGAAGAGCCTCGCTCGCCGCAACGCTAAAAGTTGCTTGGCCGTCCCAGACTGGATTCACCTCGAAAGTCTCCGTTCCGCCGATGCTGCAGGTAGCATTGTGGAAGTACTGTTGTCCAATAGAAGCATTTCCACCGCGGTCCTGTCTCGCCTCGGCGCCGTCTGCCGTCACACGCTTAGAGCGCACTTGCGAGGCCGAAATCCCATCCACTATGAAGTCCTCGACACTACGACTACCAATACCGCTGTGATAGTTGGAGTTGTACAAAAGCATCCGCAGCGGCGCCCCGGAAGCGTCGAATGTAGCATAAGCTGCGAACGCTGATTTACCATCATCTAAGGCAGCTACGTATCGTGCCCCAGCGAGGAACGATGTTGCCGCATATACCCCTACATAAGGATTGCCCATCGACTCTTCGCCGAAGAAGCTGTAGGGACTGTTGCCGATAGTACCCTGATGAAAATATATCCGAGAGACATTGGACGCTGCCAGGCGTACAGCATAGTCCATGACCCACAAAGCTGCCCCGAATGACGGAGAAACGCTCGCTGCACCGCCCCCCGCAACTGCCTCAAAATGAGAAACACAGGTTGAATTCGGATTTGTAGGCCATCTCACCTGAATTCGTCTCTCCCATCACGTATGATTTGTTCGCGGCCAACGCGCTTGCAACGTCCTGATCAAATCTAGACCTGATCAGCTGGGACACCTCTTCGCCAGGATACATGCTCTTACAAGTGGACATTGTTTACAGTGTTTGAGTGGGACATGAGGCTTGACACGTTACCGCCGGGGTAGTTGTGGTGGCTGTACGTTCTCACAAACTCCCTGGCCGTGATGTTACCGCTGGCGATGAGCTCCTGGGCTCCCCACCGCGGCGGGAGAGAGTTGGAGTTGCCCGCTTGGACGATATCCTTCTTGTCAATGGCATTTCCCACGATAATCGCCCACTCATTCTGCGAAGCGGCGTCAATGACGGGATCCCATGCATCCGAGGCAATCGGCTGCGTCTTTGCCCAGTCTACCACGAGTCAGCTTTATTGCGGGAGAGTACGTGGGTGCCATGTTTTACATTCCGGCTCGTTGCCAAGCTCGATGGCGTACAGGTTCCCAATACTCTGAACTGCTGCCTTGGCGGCTGCTATAGTGTTGTCAATGTCGTTTTTACCTCTGTTTAGGCCTAGGGTAACATTGCCGGCCTACGTCGCTGCGAGTTCGAAGAAACTCGGACCAAACTTCAGTGCCTTGGGTGCATCGACGGGGGTTTCTACCGAATACACGACCTCGGACAACAGGTTTGCATCGAAAGATGCGCGGTCCTGAGTCGTGCCGCCGATTCTGATGGGTGGCCAAGTGCCGCTCAGGGCTTTGAGGTTGGCCAGGCACAGGTTTGTAGCCGTCACATTATGGAAGTATGCTGGGAAGGCAAAGAACTCGAAGCTGCAACCTGTTTCAGAAAAATATCACGCATCGAAACCGCACAGAAAGGGATCTAGCAGCGGAAGAAGTATGAGACTCACGAGAGGCCTAAGGGAGCTACTTCAACAGGCGCATATGGCAAGGCTCCCGTTGTGGCACTGGTTGGTACGGTGAAGGAGGCAGCGCTCGCTATGTGAGCAGCTGCTCCTAGCCAGGCTAGCGAAGCAAAAGAGATCATCGCAGCTATCCCTTCTTGTTGTATATGCGAAGGAGTATCAGAGAGAGATAGAGAGGGGTGCGGTGGCCCGGGAAGACGCAGGGCTGTGGCAGCTCTTTATGTCCTGCGTGCTATTCAACATTGGCGAAGTCGAGATTGCTCCTGACTCGGATTTACTCGTGCTGTATCTTTGCCTCGCAAATCATCTTCCACCTTGAGCCTCAATTCAGTCCTCTCAGGCTAACAACTGCTTATGTGGACCCGCCGATGCTGTATGAGTAGTCCCCTGTGGTAAGGACTCTGGGTGCCACTACAATATTTGCTGGTCTATCCTTGGGGCAGAGGAAAGCTTGATTCGAGTTTTTTATCCCCTGCGATTGCCGACGTAGCCGGTTTACATTAAAAGCGAACAAGGCGACCACAGCCAGGTCCTCCTGCCTGTCACCCCCCTAATCAAAAGACAGTAGGAACTTGGGGATGGTTTTTTTTTTTTGGGGGGGGGGGGGGGGGCGGGGGCATCTCCTTTTACATTGTGCATCTGAACACGTACGCTGGTCCATAGAACACGGCTATCTCGCAGAGTCCGAGCTGAATTGGGTGATACTTTCTGACGAGTTCTCGCTGTGTATCATCATGGGAGAGGGAAATAAAACACGTATAAGCTAAGCAGGATATTGTGGGTGGGCAAAGAGCTACTGACAGCGACAAAATTAGACAGTTGACCTTGCCGCGTTGCCGTCCGAAACTGTACATCCTGGTATCCGTTCATATCGAAGGCGCAGTACTCGAATCATGTCCCAAGCAAAGTTTGCCAAAGTGTACTCGAATTCCATTAAATCTGTTTACGACATGTATAGCGAACCTGTATGTAACATGCCTAACAACCTTGTACTAGCGCAAATCCAGTCACAGCTAGTGCGAAGAACACTTAACAGGCCAAAGACGCGCCGCCAGGCGTTTTGTAGTTTGTCGGAACGGGGTAGTAGATGTTGACAACGAGGCCAGGATCGTTGGGACTGTATGCCCCCGGGAACGACACGAGGTTTGGCCTGTACGTGGCTGTGCCACCACTGACGCGAAGTTGGGCGCAAGAGATGTAGAGCTGGGCGCCACCTATGCTGCTTGCGCTGTGCAGGGCAATGTGTTCGACGCGAAGGAAATACTCGCCGTCCTCGAGACACTTGGGAATCTGGACGTTGATTGTCGTCTTGCCTGCGTGAGCATTAGCATCAGCTGTTTAAGAGGAGGAGGAGGAGGGGGGGGCGGGTAAAGAAGGAGTACGAACCCGACGTCGGCCAGATCAAACCCCCGGATGTGACGGTTGGTCCGTCGTTGTATATCTTGAACCACACTTTGCCTGACCCCTCAAAGTTTGCGATGCTGGTCCCGGAAGGTGCCTTGGCCATGTAAAAATTGACCGGGCCTGGATGGGAGACTGAAGATTTGACGTTGTATCCTAGGACTTTGCATCAGTGAGTCCAACAAGTGGTGGAGGTGTCGTTCCAACGAACCGATCGTGGATCCTGCAGCCACGTCGAGCACCTTGGCACCTTGGCCCCCAGGTGCAAGTTGATAGCACGTAATCTGCTGCGAGTTGACATCGGTGACGGGGCCGTTGGACTGGAAGTTGGTCGTCTTGCGAACATATTCCCAGTCCAGTGTCATCCTTCCATTGTACGTAACGGAAGGGAACACATCTTACGGCTTCGAATTAAGCAGGGGCTATCACACGAGCGATCAGGTAGGGTCTGGGACTTACAGTGAGCAGATGAGACAGTGGCTAGGACCAGGAATGCCGTGAAAAGTCTCATTGCGGCGCTACAAGCTTATAACCGTGAAAACTGAGTTTGGCAGATTGACTGTGGTTGAGAAAAGAAGTGGGTTGCCTGCTGCTGGCTAGATCTGCCTTCAGAACGCCGCAGAGGGCTCGACTTATACTAGAAAACGCGATGCTCCGGTGCCCGGGCGATGTGCCGTGCAGGCAGCGTAGCTGGCTAGCAAGCTGGCGAGATTCATGGTAGTTGAATTGCCGAGGACAAATCAGCCGGCGCCTAAATTCATCGTTTCAGTCAGGAGCACAACTAGACACATCGACGCTGGATCGAGCTGGCCCATTCATCGGAGTTGATACGCAATATTGACACACATGACCCGACGTGGTATACCAAGGAGGTGTGTTGAATGTCACAACAGCAGCCAGACTGCGTTGCCGTTCAGTCATTGCCATGTCGACATTGTCGGCACCGATCCAAAAGCTGGTTGAAGAGGAATCACCTGGTTGACATGGCGCTTCTCTCTGGCGTGCCTCCTCTCTATGCGAACGCCGGGTAATATACATGTCTTACTTCTCCCCCTCGCCCAATGCGAAGCCTAGCCGGCTATTCAGATAAGCTGCCCCTTGTTACCCACCACCTGCCATAGACAGCTCAGTCATCATCGGTGTATCTCGGTCCGCTGGCTGCTGGCGTCTCAGGAGCACCATAAGCGGCGGGAGTGGGTGCGCCATAGTAACCAGATGATGAGGTGAAGCCGCTAGCTGCCGGAGTAGGTGCTCCAGCAGCCGGAGTCGGGGCCGAATCGACACCCCAACCGCTTTGCCATCCGCCGCCAGGGGTTGGGGCGCTTGCGGCAGCAGGGGTCGGCGCTGAGTAGGCGCCAGGGGTAGGAGCACTGAGAGCACCTGGAGTTGGCGCTCCTAGCAAACCACCGGGAGTGGGCGCGTCGTAGCCTCCGGACGGCCCTGGTGTATATCCCCACGAGTCACCTCCGCTCGCGCCCGGCGTAGGCGCTGACCCACCGTATGCGGGTGTCTTGGAGCCGGAGCCCCAGGTGTCACCTCCGCCATAGGCCGGCGTTTTAGACCCAAGACCAAAGGCATCATGAGCTGGCGTCTTGGAGCCGGCTTGCCAGGCCGGCGTTCTGGATCCTCCGCCATAAGCTGTTCTGTTACCATCACCATAAGCGGTGCGAGAGCCGTCAGCCCAGGCAGGTGTTCGCGACCCGGACGTGTCTTGTCCACTGGATTTCCACGCAGGTGTTCGGCCACCGGAAGGGGCAGGAGCTTTATTCGACGTTAGCGTTGTGCTTGCATGAGTGCAGGTTTTTGCTTACTTCGTGATCCCCAAGCCGGGGTTCTTTCCGGCCCGCCAGAGGCGACCGGTGTTCTTCCTCCCTGCCAATCCCCACCACGTCCGCCAGCGGGTGCGCCGGCCTGATTCTGCCTCGGACCACGTCCGTTGATATCGATCTTAGCACCCGTGTTCTTATCCTTGAAGCTCAGATGGTCCTTGGGCACAGTAATAGTCTTGCTCTTTGTATGCAGCTCGACTCGAGCATGGGTGTCTGTAGCATCTTTGACAATACCCAGCAAACCCTTGTAGCCGCCCTTTCGAATGATGACTGTTTGGTTGATAGCTCGGTCACGACCAAATGTCTTTGGGGGCGCCATCTTGCTTTCCACTGCGCTAGGGTTACGCTTCATGGCCGGGTTCATCTGGTCCAAATTAGGTCCGGCGGACAGAACGCGCCCACCCTTGGCAGCGATGGTTGTGACATTGCCGGCCTTGGTGACAAAGACGCCGGCGTTCTCATTGTTGTCATTGCTGTGCAAGAAGACGTAGGCGCGGTGGATGTGAATGATTTTGCCCTGGCGTTGCTGAGCGCCATACTCTCGGACGACGTCGTCGAGCCTGATTTCTGAGCCATTTCGATCCGCAGCAACGGCTACCTTTCTTTTGGGCAATTTGTTGGCGATTTGAGAGGGCATCACCTGCCGCGCGTCACCGTTTTGATCTAGTACGACGACGGATTCGCGATCGACTTTGACAATACAGCCGACGGTGGTCGGATCCAGTTGAACGAGGTCAAACAGTTCATACTGGCCCAGGGAGCCCTGCCCACCAATGTCGCTTGCTTCACGCAGGTCTTTGCTGAAGACTGTGACTTCAGTGTTGGTCTGATCGGTCAAGAAAGTAACGCGGTCCTCGGCAATCTTGACGACCATACCGACTTCGTCACGGAACCTACTGCCGCTGGTGACCTTGACATGATCTCCAACCCTGAAGCGCTTCCTAAGGCCTTTAGTAGGAACCTCAATCGTCTGGCCTGCGAGGACTCCCTCAGTAACCTGCATGGTCACAATGTCGCCCTGTACATTGGTGGCCTTTCCAACAACGCCTTTTTGCTCTCCTTCGTAGACCTCAATGACGTCGCCAGGCAAATATGTGACGTTGATGTTGCTGTCCTTGAGGCTAGCGGCGAGAGCCTTGAGATCAAGGTTCTCGGTACCATCCTCAGCACCAGAAGCGAATCTTGTGACCTCTTCCAGAGTCGGGTTGACGTCTGTGACCACCAACTGCTGGATCTTGATATCTTTGACCTGAAAGCCATTTTCGAACTCGTCGCCCATGTAGGTCCAGACCTTGGTGGTCGGATTGCCCTGGATGTGCCGGGGATGACGTTTACGAGCTTCCGTCTCGTTGAATAGGCGCTGCGGCGGACGGGGTCCTGGAGTCCCAATGGGGCGTTTGCGCTTGCCATCTGCTGTTAAGCTTGCGAGAGCGTCATCTCGCATGCCGTAATCGAGGCGAGGGATGAAGCGGACACGGGCCTCAAGGCCATTCTCGGTCACGTCGACAACTTGAGCAAGATCACCTGCGTGTTTGGCTGGCTTGCGTAGCCTGACCCAGGCACCAGGCTCTAGTGTTGGCGTCTTGGTGACACGGAGAAGGTCAGGCATGTCCTTGATGTCAACGAGAATCATCTTGGATCGGGGATAAACGTTGAACATGCCGTCAAGAGCAACCATGATGTCGGTGGAGCGATTGGCTTCGACATATATGTAGCCCTTCATGACCGAGGTAGGGCCGCCGCGCTCGAAAGCCGAGATGATGGCCAGTTCATCTTTGGTGCCCATCCTCTCCTCAATGCGCTTCATGATGGAAAAAACAACCTCTCGCTCCTTACCTTCCTTGCACCTTACAGCCCAGATAGTCGGGTCCTCAACGCTAGGCATCAGGAGACGCTTCGGCACAACAGTCGAATCGCCGAAACCCTTGGTAGGGCGACGGTTACCGTATCTTTGTCTGAGGATCTCAGCCTGCTTCTCGGCGTCCATACTCGCCTCCATCTCACGGCGACGATCTAACTCGCGGTGTCTCCTATCGTCATCGAGGCCTCCGCTTTCGGCAATATCGTCGGGATGAGCGTTGTCGATGAAGTCTTCTATTTCTTCGCCGTCCTTCTCCTCATCCTCGCCGTCCTCTTCATCCTCGACCTCGGCTTCAATGTCGAAGAAAACAGCTCGACTGTCTTTGTGACGCTTTCGACGATGGTTCTGGAAATTCGGTGTGAGCGACAGGACTTCCCAGTGTCATAGGGCAACAAGTCGTCGGGATTCAATTTGTATCCACAAGGACCAGATGAAGGAGATAGGTGCAGCGCAGACAGGAGGCTTACCTGCTGGACATCATCTTCGTCTTCGTCATCTTCTTCTTCCTCATCATCATCGTCATTCACACCGGCCTCCTCTTCATCTTGCTCCTCTTCCTCGTCGTCGTCGTCGACTCGTCTAGATCTGGAAGTCGGTGCCGTATCTTCGTCATCGGCGGCATCGGGGCTGCTATCCCGCGCGTCGCTTGGGACTTGCTTGTTGGCGTAGCCATGTTCGGCTTCTTCGTCTGAGAGGTCGGCAGGCGCAGGGTTAAAGTCCTCCTCATCTTCAGAATCGTCGAATCGGTCACGATCGTTTGATGCCATCTTCAGGGAGACTCGTTGTCGAATGGCAAATGGTCAAGTGGCAACGTTAACCGGCCTGCTCGGGCAGGAGCGATGAAGTGAAGTATCGAACAAAAGGGCTAGCTCAGCCCCGCTCCAGTTCGACGTCCGTGAAAGGATGCAACGAGGCCGCAAAGAAGAGGACCGCGAGATGTTGGACAGCGGATTTGTTTGGCGCAGAGACTGGACGCACGACTGAGGTGAGAGTTTAGCTCCAAACGTTCCTTCACGCGCAATGGAAGGCAGGGAACCGGGGAGGCCTTAGGTCGTCCAGGTTGGTCGGATGAATATCGACTAGCGTCAACTTGAGGCAGCTTATCTAAGGCAAGTGCACGTACCGCGAGTGTTCTGGCTCCACGTAACGCGGTCCGGGTTGGTTCTGTAGTTGGTTCTGTGCGTCAGAGAATCGTGGATGTCCAGTCCTGATAGGTTTTTAGGACTTGAATATGGATTAATCATGATCCTGGTGCTTGACTTGGGTCCAGGGAATAAGTAAGGTAGGAGCTGCATGAGTCAGGTTGGCAGGCAAGAAAAAGGACAAAATTGTGTGCAGACTTGAGCGACCCTTTCTAAGACTAAGACACTCGGATTTTTGGCTCCATCCTGACCATTGAGTCTTAATTTTGCGTGATCGCCCTACTACAAGAGCCCGTCATTTGCTTCGTGCTCGAGCTGTCGTCAAACAACTTGATCATTGAGATATCTCAGTGCCTGGATACCCGACTTCAGAAGGCGTTAGAAAAGCGTGCACTTGAAGGCTACCGGTGTGGCAGCGCGTCTGGATGTATTGCATGCAGGTCGCGCCGAGTCGTTGTCCATGGCCCGGGGTATCTTTGAAACTGGGTGACTGGCCCATTAACATGTTCGAGGCGTGCTCTAGACCATGTCGACATGACAAAAAGCTCCGGCGTGGTCTTCGGTCTATTCCACCTCGTCGATACTAGAGTATTTAAACTAGAGGCTGTCCTTGTCCCAAATGTGATTCTCGCCAGCCTGCAGGACGCGTTGGTCGTTTTCGAACTGCGTCATTTGCCGAAGCAGACTTCGCTGGAAGGCTGCAGCGACTGGCCACCGACTGCAGACAGAGGTCGGGTAATTAGGAGACGTATATGCATATTCGTACGGGGCCACAAAGAACCACCGTAGAACAAGATGTCAAATTAATTAGGCTCGAGCCAGGGTGGCACGACAAGGCCTATGATCACAGTTCTCGTGGCATATACCATGTTCACACCTTCCGCTCTCATGAATATCGCTGCCCGACTGATGATCTAGTTTGTAAGTGCTATCGCTTACAACTTTGCAATCGTCAACGCTTGCAAGGTTCAGGAAAACCATTGAGAAACGGCTCTTCTTCCCACTCCCACTAGTCTAACGCCAGCCATCATCACTGCGATTCGAACTGTGTCTTCAACCAGACAAGTCACCATGACCATCGCAAATGCCGATTACAGAGGTGAACCATTGCCGAAAGTCTTTGTCAATCCACGCACGTAACGTCTTGAGGCAAGCAAGCAGAACATGCAAATGCTTCGTCGAGCGCGTCCCCCCAATTGCCATGGGCCCATGTATAACCTATTGTCTCGCACATTAGCATGTCTACAGCTCGGGGTCGTCGGAGCAAGGATCGACGTACGATGCCATCTCGGTGGTCTTCTGCGAGGTACAGGTACCAGTCGTGCCCAGCAATAGAGATAGCTGGTGAAGTAAGAATTCGAGCTTTCCCTATCAGACAGCTAAGTCGTTTGTGCCAAGCTGCTACCCAAACCGCAATCTGGAGTTCTGCCGATTTCGCGGAAACTTCCGCGGATTTTGTCTCGACAGGTATTGCGACAGGATAAGTTGTGAAGCTAGGATGATCGACAGGGTTGATGGTTGCCTCATGCAATTCCAATCCACCGAGGACACGACGTATGCGCGGGAGTACGTCGGCGTTAGGCGTCAGAAGAATACCGTAGTCGATCTTTTTCGAGACACTTTTGGGTTCGCCGGGAGCATTTCTTGAAATCTTGGGCATGAAGCTTTCGGCAATCGACTCCGTTGCCATGGGGAGCACAGTAGTCGAGTTCCGATCCCAGAAGACCGCCTTGAGTATTGGCAAGTGTACAGTGGTGTTCCATACCGCCTTAGAGCTTGAATTGGCATAGCATGACTCGGCTTCGCCACATAGGTCCTGGACCTTCTGCCAACTGACTGTCGCACTGTCTTCTGTCGGGTAGAACCAACTTTCCTGGGCAACTGACCACATTTCTTTGACCTTCTGCTTGGACGAAGACGGGAAAATGCCTTGATTGAACTCGGCGATAAGTTCGAGGTCCCGCCGTAGCGATTCGACATCTTCAGGAATATCTCTCCGTTGCATATGGAAGCCCTTCAGAATGACGGGCTTTTCTAATCGTTCTAAGAGTTTCGTGAGATGTATAGTTCTGAACCCGAAAGACGACCGTGTCGATCGCATGGCACTGTCCGTCAAAAGCACCTCTGATGGGTCTTGTCCGGTGCTAGGATGGAATGAAGTCGAGGGTGGCGTCGGCTCCGACTGTTGATGAGTCCTAGGTCGTTTGAGGTCGCGCCCAGACGACAGACCAAGCTCTTCGGGTGTGCTGTTCTGTTGAAGGCCCTGGTCATCCATGGCTCGCATGGTTTGTTCTAGCCAGTATTCTACCGAAGGAGGATTCATAATCTGAATCGACAATGATGAAAGAATCGAGGTTGTTGATGTCGGGAAAGAAGTTGAAGTCGATGACAGAATGGATGTGGTTGAGTGAAGTTCGAAGATGGGGAGAGAAGGACAAGGTGTCGAAATTAGTCAAGGTGTCAAAAATAGTCAAGGTGGCACCTTCTCCGAAAGTTGGGCCATCCTTCCGGGTCCTCAGCATACGAAAGTGTCGTGACAATGCATGGTCATGTTGACTTGAGCGATCAGCCTTCAATTCTCACAAGACCTAAGCCGTGGAAATGTAGTCAGTAGATTAAACTGACTACCGGGATGAGCTTGAACTCTGGCATCCACGTAAGCACGAGCTCGCTCTCCCGACGTGGTGCTAAAGTCTCAAGAAAATCATCTTAGTATAAGGTAGGGTTGAAAGAATGATTCCTGTGTTGCGAACACGTTAGCTGCGGATTTCCTGGAGAGGCAGGGTGCAATCACACGTGGCTGTGTAGTGGTCGTCGCCTGAGACTGCACGAGCTCAATCTCTAGTCTCAGGGGACAGTTTAAAGTCATGTCCAGGACCATGCATGTCACGGCAATGTTACACATAGCGTATGCTATCATTGCCGGATAAACCAACACTAATACTTAGTGTCTTGAGGAATAGTCTTTATTCTTCGAAGTCGGCGTCCCATAACTATACTGACTACACTAACTAACCCCCTTCAGCATGTACTTTTCTCTTCAGTCATAGATGTTCCCAAGCTGCGGCGATGTTCCTTGACCGACCACTGCACGCTGTTCGTCACCAGCACTATACAAAGGTGACTGACTAGAGCGAGGTTTGGCTCCCGGGGCATCATTGTTCCCACAGATCCCTTCCTAAACGCCAGGCTTCGCGATGCATTTACCATAAGTGACCGCTAGATCTATGAAAAGGGCAGCAAGACGGCCCGGCGACTGCCGTTGTTGGCAGTTCACGCCTCATGGCCCAGCGCGCCCGCACGTCTTGACGCCCCAGAGCCCTCTACCCGCGCTCACCCCCAACCATTCTCCTTGATCGTTGGACAGGTGCGGTACCCAGGCAAGGTTGCCAATCTCGTAGTCGCACTGCCAGCTTGCAAACGGGCTTCGTGTACTGTCGGGCTGGACAGCCCCGTTGGATGCTGCACCACCTGCGATTGCCGGATCCATATTGTATACATCCCAAAGAAGTACCTGGCAATCATCTGCGCCGGAGGCAAGGACGCCTCGTTTGGTGGGAGACCACTCGATGCTGTTCAAGGGGCCACCGTGGCCACGAAGCTCCAGAAGTGCCTGTCCTGGATGTCGCACATCGAGTATGCGGATCACGTTGGAATCTTGTGCAAATGTCGCCAACAGGTGGGTATCGTGAGGCGACGTTGCCAGTCGTAGTAGGGGAGGGGGGTTAGACATGGTCTGTTGCGCAAGGGTGGGACTAATGCGACCACCATTGGCATCTACGCTTTTAGTCAACGAGGGACGCCGGACAATTGTAAGTTTACACATACCTCGGTCATCTTTGCCCGTGGGCTCGTAAATGATAGTACTGTGCTCGAGGCTGCGTAGATCGAACATGCGGACGCTACCGTCCTGTCCACAGCTCACAAACACATCTACGCTATTGGCGCAGAACCGCACGTCGTATACTTCCTTGTCGTGAGCAATCAGTTGGGTTTTTGCTGTCAACGAGGGAATGTCCCAGATGGTGCAGGTCGTATCTATGCTCGAAGTGATGATCAAACTCGGAGAAACAGTGTTCCAATCCAGCGAAGTCAGCGGCGCAGTATGATCCGGTGTCTTGGAGTTAGAGAGCAGAGCCAGAGGGGTGAGCTTCGTGACGCCAGGGTCTCGGCCTTGGCGAGTGATGGAATTGTTCTGCGAAGCAGGGCCTTCAGACGGGAGGGACCATAAGCGGAGATGGTCTCCAGATGTGGCCAGAAGATCAGTAGACTGTTTCTGCGACGACGGAGGCTCCCAAAGCAGGCGTGTGACGGGGTACGAATGCGTTGCCTCGGCGACCTTGTTGAACTCTAGATTGAACTTGGGAGTGCCGGGCAGGTAGGCTTCGTTGGGAGTGGGCACCAACTGGGTATCGAGGATTTGAATCTGGTACAAATGGGTCAGCATGCTCGGGCAGATGATGCCTAGACGAAAACGATATTCGTACGAAGTTGTGTCCGTCCTCCAGGTAACTTCCTATAGCGACTTTACCAGCTCCATTGCCTTGGGGCGGCCACTTGCACCAGTCAGACGCGTAGAGGGCCCAGGGAGCTAAGTAATTGCTTGTCCCCGGTTGGGCATTGGCAAGCTCGTAGGCGGCGCTACCGGGCACACCATCTGACATGCTCGAGTCGGCGCGGGGACGGATATCGGCCAGGCCCAAGGGAGTGTTGGAGATATTTCGCTGCGAGCCGGGGGCGCTATACTTTTGTTCTGGGGGAGACATGAACTGTGAGCCCGAGCCGCTTGGAGTGGTGGGAGTGTATGGCGCGAAGGTCGCCGCGCCTTCGTATCCGCCGGCGGCGGGGGAAGAGCGAGAGTAGCTGTGGCTAAGGTTCATGCTCGGAGGCTTTGTCGGCGTCTGGTAGTCCTGGGACTGCTGGGGCATGGAGGGTTGCATGTTGGACATGGCAGGTGCCGTAGTGGAAGTGACGGGTGGTGGGCGAGCGCCGGGACCGCCAGGCTGCAAGACGTTGGGCACCGTCGAGGTGGCCTGGAAATGAGAGGCACTTGGAGATGCCTGGTCAAGCTTGATTTGAGGGCCAGCGGGGGCGGCTGACGAGGAGGAGTATTCGCGGGGCGACAGCTGGCTGTGCTGGTTCATGCCAGCAGACATGTGCAATTCGTCGTGCTGGGAGCCGTAGGTACCAGTTCGACGCGGGCCAGGAGGTGAGAATTGCTGCTGCGCTTGATGTTGCGGCTGCGAATGCGATTGCGATGTCTGATGTTGGTGCTGTTGCATTGGGGGCTGTTGTTGCTGGTTCATGACCGCGGCGTCTTGAATTAGGGCGTACGGGGACGAGGGGGGCAGAGTGATGGAGGGGGATTGGCGTGGCGGCAGTCCTGTCTCAGTCGCAGTGGAGTGGGCCGGCAGCGAGTAGGTTGGGTCTAGCAGCAGCTGTTGGCCATAGACCGGAAGCAGCGCGGCGGGAACAGAAGCACGCTGATGCTGTTGCTGTTGTTGCTGCGACGAAGACTTGGACCGAGTATGACGGGACGGAGAGAGAGAATTGGGGGAAGAAGAGTAGGACGAGTAGGAATACGAGTAGGAGTGTGAGGAAGGATGGGGACGAGGCTGGAACGAGGTGCCAGCCGCGGTCGAGGCCGAAGCTGTCGAGCGGGATAAGGCGGAAGCGGGGTTGGAGGCCAAACGAAGATGGTTATGGTCGAGGTGTTCGTGGTCGTCTTCGTAGTAGTAGTCAGCCACGGCGTGCCTTTTGGGTGCCGATGGCTTAGTCGCGGTGGGACTTTGGGATGCAGGAGTATTGATCTGGGGGATTGGAGAGGGAGACGGCTTCGAGGCAGAGAGCCGATGATTGGGGTCGTCGCGGTTGGGGTATTGGTGTTCAGGAGCGGCGGTGGTGGTGTCAGGGTGCGGACTGGCTCTGGTGCTGACAGTTGCGGCAGGGGCCCCAATGGTGCCTAACGCTTTTGCCGCCTCCCAAAGAGCTTCGGTCGCACTTAACCGGTGCTGGGTTCGAGGCTGGCGTTGCAACTGCTCTTGCTGCGATGCAGAACGGCGATGGCCCAGGAAATGCATCACACGTAGATACCTCAAATAAGATAGGTAAGGTGGTTTGAATCCGACGGTATACCTAGAATACAATGGAACGAGTGTTGGAAGGTAGGTTCAAGGTGTGGTAGATGATGTGAGGTGGGATCATCCAAGCTTGGGTTGTCAACCTTGTGACCAGATGAAGACAAGAGTATTGGCACGGTCCAAAAAGTGATATACGGTAAGGCACGATACAATACGGTCTGCAATGGCGCACACGGCTGTGGTACGACACACGTTTGGGCAAGCGCAGTGAGTCGAACACGGTTAGGATTTCGACCGTCAATACAAACAACTAGGCTTGATAATGACGGCTCGGCGACCAACATACGGACGAAGAATGGGGAAATCAAAGCGCTCATTGTCTGGCATCAATAGACCGCTACAGAAAAATGCCTCCACGTCGTACGCGCACAACTCTGGTAGATCTGACTATAGGGCGGGCGCCCGACACCGCAGAAGGGGGGGGGGGGGGGG
>QAPG01000248.1:0-34200 GCA_004366825.1 Colletotrichum spinosum | reverse complement strand
TAAAGTATCTAGTAATTAGTATTATAGTAGTATATTAATATTAAGATATTATTTAATTAATACCTAATTTCCAAAAGGTTTAACTTAATATAACAACTTATAGACTAACTAGAAAATTATTTTTTAAATATCTATAAGCTGCCTATTAATTATAACTTTTAAAAAGAATTTATTAAAACTTAATTTAATAAACTAATAGCTTTAATTATAAGAATTATATATAAATATTACTATACTCAATTAATACTTCTTCTCTTATAAGTAGTTAAATAGATTTTAAAAAGATTTTAAATCTATTATAAAAGATATAGAATAATAATAATTTATAAAACGCCTAACTCTTAATACTTTATTTTATCCTATCTTTAAGAAGTTTAAGGAAGTTCTCAACCCTATAACCTTAATAATTACTTTCAGCTATATTTATTAAGCCTTAGTTTTAATAAAGTTCTCTATATAGATTATTACTAAAAAGTCTTCTATTACTATAGAGTTAAATAATAGAATTAGAAGTATAATTGTCTATAACAATAGGTAATTTCATTACTATTTTAACTAGTTATAAGCTAGTATTAGTACAAATACTATTATTAAATAAATTTTATAGTTAAATCTATATATAAAGTAAAGAGCTTAAATACCATCCCAGATATAGAGCAAAAGTAACCAAATACTTTTATTACTATATATAATTCGAATATCTCGAGATATTCAATTACTACTAAGTATAAGTACTTTATTTAGATATTTATTACAACTCGAAAATTTCCGACTTTAATATTCTCGCAATAGACTTAACCCTATATATTTCTCAAAGAAAACCTTATACTACTAATATAAAAGTTCTCTATTACTAATATAAACTAACTTATACTTTCTATATAAGTATAAGAAGCCTTAGCTTTTCTTATTAGTAAATAATCTTAATATATCAAGTATAAGTAATATAAAAGAAGCTAATAGCTCGCTTTCTACTATAAATATTACTAGATATATTACCCCTTAAAGTATAACTTCAGCCTTCCTATTGCCCTACTAGCTACTATAGCTAGCCTCTAGTTAATCTACAACTAAACTCCTTATAGTTATAGTCGCTAGTATATCTACTTTATATTAACTTTTTTAAAAATAATGAATAACTAATAACTTCTTTTATAACAATCTTATATCCTTAAACCTTTATATTTGTATACTTTTACGCCTTTATAACTATATATAATTTAAATAATTTAAGATATTTAATTACTACTAATTATTAGTCTTCTATTTTAATATTTATTCGAACTTTAATATTCATAACGTTAATGCCTTTATTATAAACTAAATCCTACCTACTCTTAAGATAAAGCTTTATATTATTAATACGAATGTTCTCTATTATTAATATAAACTAACTTATAATTTCCATATTAATATAATAAGACTTACCCTACTCATATTAATAAGTATTCTTAATATGTTAGGTATAGTTAATATATAAATAATACTTACATAAATATAGATATTTCTAATATAACTTAATAACTTTTAAAGCTCTTATAATTATATTATTATAATATTCTATAGTATCTAGGAATTAGTATTATAATAATATATTAATATTAGAGTATTATCTAATTAATACTTAATCGCTAGAACTTTTAATTAAATATAATAACTCATAAGATAATTAGATATTTATTTTCTAAATATCTATAAGCTACTTATTAATTATAGCTTTTAGGATGATTTTGTTAAACTTTAATCTGATGAATCTATAGCCTTAGTTAAAAGAATTATAAGTAAATATTATTATATTCATCTTGCACTTCTTCTTTTACAAATAACTATGTAGATTTCAAGGAGGCTTTAAATTTATTATAAAAATATAATTATAGAAAAGTAATAAGTTATAAAACGCCTAATTCTTAATTCTGTTTTTTATTCTATTTTTAAGAAATTCAAAGAAGTTCTTAACCTTATAACTTTAATAGTTACTTGTGGTTATATATACTAAACCCTAGTTTTAATAAAGTTCATTTTATATAGATTATTACTATGGGATCTTCTACTACTATAAAGTGAAATATTAAGGTGAGGGGTATAATAATCAATAATAATAAGTAGATTTACTACTGTTTTAACTAGTTATAAGTTAGTATTAGTATAAATACTATTATAGAGTGAAATATATAGTTAAATCTATATATAAGGTTAAGAGCTCAGATACTATTCTAAATATAGAGTAAGAGTAGTTAAGTATAATTAATATATTAATAGTATTCATATAAACATAAGTCTTTTTAGTATAATTCAGTAAGTTTTGAAACTTCTATAATTATAATATTACAATAATTTAAAGTATTTGGTAACTAATATTATAGTACTATATTACTATTAAAGTATTTTTCAATTGATACTTAACTCTTAATATTATTACTTTGATATAGTAGCTTATACGTTAGTTAAGTAATATTTTTCTAAATCTCTATAAGCTATTTATTGATTATAATATCTAGAATAATCTTATCAAAGTTTATTTCAATAACGTAAGAGTCTTAGTTATAAGAGTTATAACTAGATATTATTATATTTATTCTGGAGTATTCTTTTTATAGGTAGCTATAAAGAAGTAAGGAGATTTTAGTCTTATTATATAAGATATGGAAAGTTAATAGATTATAGAATACCTAGTTTTTAGTACTCCATTCTTTTCTATCTTCAAACAATTTATGAACGTTCTTAACCCTATAACTTTGATACTTACCTTTAGCTATATATATTAACATATAGTCTGAATGAAGCTTTCTCTAATTATTAATATAAAGTTAGATATTAGAATTATAAATATAATTATCTATAACAATAGGTACTCTTATTGCTATTCCAACTAGTTATAAACTAGTATTAGTACGGCTACTATTATTAATTAAGGTTTATAATTAAACCTATATATGACGTTAGGAGTCTAGATACTATTCTAAGTATGGAGTAAAAGTAATCAACTTATATTAGATTTAAATAATACGATAAGGCTTATATATTTTACTCATACTAAATATATGTATTATAAATGTTAAATAGAGTATATTGATAAGGTAATTAGTAAAAGTAACTTTTTAAGTAATTTAGAATAATACTAAAAGGTCCACTTTAGGTTTTAGAATAATAATAACATCTTAATTATAAGTTTACTTTATTATTCGACGTCTAAGAAAATGTATAATATGGATTTAAAAATCCTTTTACTTATTGCTATTACTTATAAGACTAGTAGTTATAATAATAATAAAGCTATCAAATAGATTACTAACTTGATCGTTAAATTCAAAATGGAAATTCTAGATCTTCTGAAAATATTATATTATGTATCTAGCTTCTATTTATTTATTATCTTGAATGTTTAGTTAAAATGTAATAATTAGTTTATTATATCGGTAATATCTAGTCTTATTATAATTATAATGCAATCAATAAACCTTATATCTTACCAGTTATATCTATTCTTCATATAAGGGGTTTAATTACATTATAGTTAGAGCTTTTTTGTTTTTGAAAGAAGTTTAAACTATTTAATAAATTATAGATATTTCAAAGAATACTTAAGAAGCTTTTTAATATAGATTATTCATAAAAGCTATAGTTGCCATATTACTTAACTTCAAATAATTCTAATATTAAAAAGCTTTTATAAGTTTGTACTTCTAATGTAATGTTTCTATTAAATATCTACTAATAATATAAGTACTTTAGAAGTATTTTCTAAGGGGAAGGAGAATATATAGGTATTAGTATAAAGGAAGAAGAAAATATACTTTTTGAACTAATACTATAGTTCTCTTATAATAAACTTGAAATTAAAATACTTCAAGCTTACTTTAAAGTAGTATTATGTTAGAAGAGGAAATCTTTAGAAGTAACATAATAGTTTATTGAAGTAGTAGATTTCATTTCAAATTGAAATTCTAACATTGTTTCTATATATATGACTTTATTGAGTATTATATATATAAATATATAAATTATATTATACTAGAATAGCTTAAGATTAAATTAATTAGTAGATACTATAAAGCTTTAAAATAATACATCTATTAGAATAATTCCATAGGTCTTATGACTATCTTACAGTTATTAATCTCTATAGATAACTAGTTAAGCTTTAACCTTCAGGAAATACTTATATTTATTAGGTTTGTAAGTATAAATATAGTAGTATTTTAAAACCTTCGAACTTTCTATCAGAACCTTACTAATTCTACTCTAAAAGTAGAATTTAATATAATTCTTAAGATAAACTTATTTAATTCCTATTATAGCAATAATATATAGATCAATAAATGTTATTAAATATAATATAAGTAATAATAACAATTAGGGGTATAATTGTCTACAATAATGGGTAATTTCATTACTATTTTTACTAGTTGTAAGCTAGTATTAGTACGAATACTATTATCAGGTAAGATGTATAGTTAAATCTATATATAGGGTGAAGGGCTTAGATACTAGTCTAAGTATAGAGTAAAAGTAACTAAGTAATGATAATGATTTCTACTATTAATTTCACATAATAAAGATTCCTATTCCTCTATACTTTAAATACTTTCTAATATTTAATTTACCTTATAGCTAAATTTCATTATGAGAATTTATAATATTTATAGTCTAGAATATTAAAGAAACTTAAATCTTTGAAACCCTTTCTAATTAATTATTTATATTATTCTATAGGAATAAATAGGGGGAAGAGCTAATAGCCTGTTCTCTACTATAACTATTAGTAGGTATATTACCTCTTAAAGTACAGCTTTAGGTTTCTTACTTCCCTACTAACAATTGTAACTAATCCCTGGTAAATCTAAAGTTAAACCTCTTATAGATATAATAATTAATATATATATCTATATCAATCTTTCTATGGATTCTTAATAACGAATAACTCTTTGTATTATACCTTTACGCTTTTATACTTTTATGTCTTTATAGTTACTAATATATAATTCAAATATCTTAAGATATTCAATTACTACTAACTACAAATATTCTATTTAGATATTTATTATAGTCTTAATATTTATAACTTTAATATCCTTATTATAAACCAAGTTCTACTTTCTCCTGAAATAAGACTTTATACTATTAATATAAATATCTCTTACCATTAATATACACAACTTTATAATATCTATATAAATATAGTAGGACTCAGCTCATTTTTACTAATAAGTAGTTTTAATATATTAGTGAAATATTGTTAATATAGAAATAATATTTATATAACTATGGATATTTCTAGTATAGTTTATTAGCTTTTATAATTCATATAGGTATATTATCATGGTATTACAAAGTATCCAATATTTAGTATTATAGTAGTTTATTGATATTAAGATACGACCTAATTAATACTTAGTTTTTGAAGGTTTCAACTTAGTATAGTAACCTTTAGGATAGTTAAATAAGTTACTTACTAACTATAAGTTTTAGAATAATTCTATTAAACTTAATCTAATAAATGAGACAATTTGATCATAAGAACTATGAGTAGATATCATTATACTTATCCTATATTCTTTCTTTTTCAGTAGTTATATAAACTTAGTATATTATATACTCAGCTTTGTATTTAGTAGATAGCTTTATATAATGCTTAGTATAAAATCTCTTTGATAGAAAGAAATATTAGTAATATACTATAGCTTCCATATATCTCTAAAGGTAAGTATGATAAAAGAGATTTAGTAGTATAGGATTTAGTTTAAATTTAGTTTCAATCTAGAATTATAAACGTATTATGAAATAATAAAATAATGACTAGGTATATAAACTTATTAATATAAACTGTATAATAATTTCTATAGTAGTAGTTTTGAAGCACAAAACTTACTATAGTAATACTTATGATATTAATTTATATTGGTATAACGATTTACTAGTAAGACTATATAGTACGTTTAGTAGCTAGCTAGCTATAACTACTAAAGTACTAGAAAGAATCTTTAACTAAAGAATTGCAATTTATATTCTTTAAGTAATAATCTATATAATAATATGAATTTTATTTATATATCTAAACCTTTCCTAATCAAAGCCTTTAGCTATATTCTTATTATTCTATGATTTTATTTGAGTTTTAAATAATTAGTAAAAATAAAGATATTAAATAATATTTCATTCTATAGAAGATAGCTATCCTATAAATATAGACTTAATATAAGTCTTAAAAGACTTTAATAATTATACTTAATTTAATAGAAGTATACAATAAGATTATTAGTGTTATTTTATATTATAATTAGGAATTAAATAATTAAAATATGTGATAAAACAGATGTAGCTATATAGGCTATAAAACTAGGCCTCAGGCCACGCTCTAGAGCAATATTTCAAGGGTTTAAATATTCTACATATTCCGCATTTCAATAGTAACAATACAAGCTATTTTGCTTCCTTATATACTCTCTATATAGTACCTAGAGGCCCCTTCAGATAGTTTCTTTTAGTTTATTATAATTATAAGCCTAGTTTCGCCTTATTTTTAGTATTTTCAAATACCTAAACCCTTTTTTATCATTTAAATAATAACTTCAATAACCTTTTTTTATAAAATTAAATCCCTATATATATAAGAACCTCTTTTCAATCCTTCTTTTTAAATATATATATAATGCTATTTATCTTAAAACGCCTCTATATATCCTTTTAGATATATATATATAATATTATTCATCTTAAGGCGCCCCTTTATATCTCTTTTAATATTTCATCAACTTCTTAAAAGTACCTTTAAAATACCTTTACTTTTACTATATTATAAAGCTAGTTATTATTACTCCTTCTTTTAACTTCACTCTACTTTTTACTTCTCCAACCTACTTATACTTAGATTAACTACTATTTAAAATAGTATTCTTTTAGTTATAATAAACTCAGCCTATAGTAATTACATCTAGAAAATCTAAATAATAATAAATATTACTTTTTAGACATATTATAAGTTATTTAATACGTCTAAAAGGGTAGAGAAAACCTAAGAGCTTAATATATAAGGCTTTAGTTTAATAGAGCTAAATATTAAAGTAAAGTTAATATTTCAAATAGTTTTATTTAGGCTATATATTAAAAGTAGTAAAGATCTAACTTTAAAAAGAAACTACTCTTAAGAGCTTAAGAAGAATTAAAAGTCTAACCTTTTATAATAACTTTAATAATAAATAGCTAATATATTAATAACTAGTTACTACTTAAATATATACTTTCTAAGCTATTATAAAAATAGGCTTTATATATTAAAAGAAGATAGAAGTTGCCTAATAGCTAGGCTTTAGCTTTTATTAAGTTTTAATTCTTATTAAGATTAAATATTTAGAATAATACTTTTATACTACTAATAAGATAGATTATATAGAAAATATAAGTTATAATAAGTAGGAGGTACTCTAAAAAAAACAAATCTCACAATCTTGTTTATCTTAGTAGCTATATTCTATATAATATACTCTTAAATCTACTATATATCAGTCTTAAGTAGCTATATATCTTTAAAATAAATAAGAAAATAGTAGTACCTTATAGAATACTAGAAATACTTCTAAAACTAAATTTAGAGTCCCTCTACTTTTTAAGAATATTTAAAAGGAGTAAGAAAAGCTATTTTCAAATAGTAGAAACTATTTAGGATTATTACTTTTACTATTTAGAAGCTAGAAAACCTTATTACCCTTACTATATAGCTTAAGAATCCTATTACCCTTATTTTAAAAGAATAGTTATTTAAATACTTTGAATACTTTTAATATTTTAAATACTCTTTTATATTTAGAACTACTAGGAATAGCTTCGTCTAGTTATTAACTATATTAAATACCTAAGGGGCTATCTAATAAAATGGATATAGCTATATAAGCTATAAAACTAGGCTTCAGGCTATACTCTAGAGCGATATTTCAACGGTTTAAATATCCCGCATATTCTACATTTCAGTAGTAATAATATAAACTATTTTACTTCCTCATATACCCTCTATACAATACCTAAAAGCCTATTCAGGTAGGCTTTTTTAGTTTATCACAAAATAATAATAGTAATAAGATAGTTATTTTAAGAAAGAATATTTCTAAAAAAGAAATACTTCTTATATATTACTTAAGGTAAATGAGAATTAAATATTAATATAAATTCTTACTAATAGTATATAAAAGAATTAAAAAGAGATATTTACTAGAAGATTCTATATAAAATATATCTTAAGGAAGGAATATCTATTTCTTAATATAAAAAGAAGAAGTAATATAACTTCTATTATACATTTTAAATCTAAACAGCTATTGAGGTTTTAGTGATTAATCCTTAAATCTAGTAAATAGCTCCAATTACTCTTATAACTAATAGTCTAATTAAATTTAAACTTAATAAATATTGTAAGCAAAATATTCAAAATTATTTAGGGGAGGGATTAATGGTTTACTTTCTATTATAACTATTAGTAGATATATTACCTTTTAAAGTATAGTTTTAGTCCTTCTACCCCCTTACTACTTACTGTAGTTAGCCCTTAGTTAATCTAAAGTTAAACCTCTTATAATTATAGTTGGTATATCTATTTTATATTAATTCTTTTATAGATAATAAATAACTGATAACTCCTTCTACAATAACCTTATACTTTTATACCTTTACATCTTCATAGCTATATGTAATTTGAATATCTCAAGACATTCAATCACTACTAACTATAGGCATTTTATTTGAATGTTTATTACGACTTATTCTATAGCGTTCTTTTTACAGATAGTCATATGGATTTCGAGGAGATTTTAGTTCTATTATAAAGGATATAGAAGAATAATAGATTATAGAACGCCTAGCTTTTAGTATTCTATTTTATTCTATTTTTAAGAGGTTTATAAAAGTTCTTAACTTTATAACCTTAATAGTTATATTGAGGTATATATTTTAAGCTTTAGTTTCAATAAGATTCTTTTATATAAACTATAATCATAAAGTCTTCTATAATTATAAAGTTAAATATTAGAACTAAAGGTATAATTATTTATGATAATAGGCAATCTTATTACTATTTTAACTAATGATAAGCTAGTATTAATGTGAATATTATTATTAGGTAAGGCTTATAGTTAAATCTATATATAGGGTGAAGAACTTGGATATTATTCTCAGTATAGAGTAAAAGTGATTGAAATTGTATATTTGTAAATAGTAATATATTAAGAATAGATATAGAAATGATAAGAAGCTTATAAAGAGTAAATGACAATTTGTATTCAATTATTAGCTAGATAATTAGCAATATTTAAATTACTTACAAATTAGAGAAAGTTAGTATTATATAACTATAGAATAGGAAGGGAAGAATTTATAATTAAATGATTTAATAATTAAATTATAGTTATCAAGGATAATTACTAAATCTAATTAAGTAGTGTAATTAGTTAATAGATCTGATAAATATTTATAAAGTGAATATTTGAATCTTAATCAGGATAGAGGAATTATATCGTTAACTTAGATGATAATTCCATTTAAACCAATTTTATTATATTCATTTACTAATAATATATTAGTCTTAAAATATAAGAGAAATTATATAAATAGAAACTTATAGAAGTATAATAAGGAAAGTATTAATTATGTATGTATATAATATTATACTAAATAGTTAGTATTATATTAAAACTAAAATATAGTTAAATTTAGATAGAATAAAAGAGAAACCTTTTTCTATTTCTACTAACTATACTTGAAGTTAAAAGGAGAAATAGAGAGATTTAAAGTTCTAATGCTAAAGATTAGAGATAGTTTAGTCGAAGTTAAAGAATTCTAAGAATTCTAATAATGTTATATTAGTAAATTAATATAAGATAGAAGTATAAGTATTTATATATAAATTTATAGTTTTCCTGATTATTCTTACTTTTATAAATAATGAAATAAATAACACTATTAATTCTATTGATACTAAGTGGTTAGAAATAAAATACTAATAAGTCAAATAATACTATATTTATTCTCATCTAGAAAGTTATATATACTAATTATACTATGAACTACAGAAATATACTTTTTATATAATAAGATAAAACATAAAACTATATATTATAAGAATAAGATAAGTATAAATGTAATACTAATAGTTACCTAAAGGTTGAATACTATAGAATCTTATATTTAGATTTAAACTATTAATACTAATCCTTATATAAAGGAAATCTAAAGAAATGATAAGGGTTTATAGCTAAAAGCCTAGCGAGGGAAGGTATAATAGTAAGAAGTAGGTCTCTATAGGTTATAAGATTTTAACTTAACAGGCTAATTAGTAGTAGCTATAAGAAGGCTTTTATATTATAGTAATTTTAAGCTATTATATTATATAATATATAATCTAATTCGAGCTATCCTAGCTCTTTATATAAACTATAAAATGTATATCTTTATAACTATCCTCCCTTTTATAAGGCTTAGTTTCTAAGGCTTATAAATAAATACTATATAGTTACTTCTGAATAGCTTTTATTACGAAATAAGTAGTAATAAGTAGTCAGTACTGCCTTTCTAAGCTGGGCAAGCCGTTTTTTAGTATTATGAGTAGCTAAAAATAATTTTATTTAATAAATATTAATATATAAGGAAAGAAAGCCCCTACGCGTAACTACTATTTATAGGTTTTTATAGTAATAAGACGGCTAATTATATAGCTATATATATTTATATAATCCCTAGAAACTATTTTATAATAATTACTCCTAATTAAAAAAAGAAGCTATATTTTTATAATCCTACTTTCTATTTAGTCTAAATCGTTGTATTTTAAGTAACTACTACTATTACGAGTACTTACTATATTATTACTAATATAATTATTAAATTTATTAGAAGTATTATTATTACTATAATCGCTATAATTATTAGGCATATTATAGTTACTAGTATTTACCTTAATATCACTCTTAGGAGTATTGGAGACATTGTTATTAGAACTTTTAGAATTATATACCTTTTTAGTAAAAGGAGGTCTCAGGCTATTATTATTATTATTAGTATTATTATTATTATCATAAATCTACTTATATAGAAAGTAAGTATTAATATTACTCTTACTTTATGTAGATATGTAATTACTACCCCACGTTTATATAGATTATATAGAAGTATAATTACTATTATTATTAGAAGTAGTGTAATTACTATAGGCATTACGCGTAGTAGGTGCTATTGATAATATTAATTGCCGTAGTAGTTACTGTGGCGTTAATATATAATGATATTATTATCATTACCCTACTTTTAAGCTGAGGTTTATACGTTAACCTAGCTTGTCTAATTAGTCCGATTAGCAATCAGATAAAAATAATATATTTAATAAAAAACATCGAGGAAAGAAGTTATTAAGCCTAAGGCTCCTACTTCTCCAAACTGATAAAGGGGGGTTTATTAAATAAAATATATAAAGTAGTTACTACTTTCCTCAATAGAGTAGCTCTTACCTTATAGTACTTTTAATAAAAGCAATACAATTTAGCTATAGTTTTATAATATCTTATCACAAATAGCTATAATAGCTTTATTAAAAAAAACGGGTTAAAGCTATAGCCTTATTATTCAAATAGTTAATATTAGTTATACTACTATTTATTATAAAATAAGTAGTAATAGGTAGTCAGTACTGCCCTTTTTAGCTAGATAAGCTAGTTTTTTAGTATTATAAGTAGCTAAAAGTGGTTTTATGTAATGAATATTGATACAGGAGGAAAGAAGGCCGCTGTGTGTAATTATTATTTATAGGTTTTTGTAGTAACGGAACGGCTAATTATATAGCCGAACGCGTTTATGTAATCCCCAGAAACTATTGTGTAAGAGCTTTACTAGTTAATTAGTAAATATTAAATAGTATAAATAATTAAAATAATAAATAATAGAATAATAGTTATAAAATAGAAAGTTCTTCTTATATATATAGTAATAGATAAGACTTTTTTTATATATATATTAATATATAAGATTCTTCTTATCATATTCAATTAATAAGACTTCCTATAGGTTCTATTAATTTATAAGGTCTCCTATTTATTAATAAGATTTTAATATATTAATTAGAAATCTTTAGGCTAAATTAGAATATCTAACTCCTTCCTATAAGATATCTTATTATTAATTAGATATATAGAGCTTCTTATAGCTAATTAGATTATTAAAGTATTAATATATATTTACTAGCTAGTTATTCTTATAGGTATTTGTATTATATTAAATATCTTCTTCTCTAGATTTAAATTAGCTCTAGAGCTTTTTTAGTAACCCTTTAGTAATAAAATATTTAAAGTAAACCTTTATAGAGTAGTTTAATTTCTAGTGAAATATATAGAGTTTATTATAGTACTAAATAACTATAATATCATTTAACTTACTATATATTTCATATAAAGAGTAGTCTTTAAAGTATAATCGTTTTAGTAGGGAATATTTTAGAATATTAGTCTCCCTATAATACTTAAATACTAACCCCTTAGTAGTAATATTCTTAATATTGCTAAAGCTTTCTTTTTAGAGATCTTTATAGGAGTTATATAGAATCTCCTAAAAAATACTTAGCTACTAGAACTACTACTCTAAGTACCTAGTAATTAAACTTTTAATACTATAAATACTACTATAATCTAGTCTTAAAGTAATAGAAGAAGGTAAAAGTATGAGGCTTTAAAGCTTCTAAATTAGAAATACCTAGAGCTTTGTAAATAACTAACTATTTAATATAGAATTTTAATAAGGATTAGCTTTCATATTGAAGTATATAAAGTATATTATATAAGTATAATTCTTATAAAGTAAGGTTAATTAATAATTAATAAATAAATACTATAATATCAGCCGATATAAAGTCTAGTAATAGTATATATTAATAATTATACTACTAAGTCTAGAGGCTATATAATAATTTTATTATAGGCTACTAGATCTGATATACTTTAGAAACCTATAGCTATAATATATAGCTATCTAAAATTACTATTAATTAATCTTTAATTCTATATAGAATAATACTTTTATAGAAAGAAGTTATAAGAATAGCTAGGAGGTTTTAGGTAGTCCTTATAGTTAGGAACAAGTATTAAAGTTTCTAGGATTAATAGCATTAGAATTATGAATAGTTTAGTATTAAGTAGTTATATTAATATAATTTCTATAAAAGAAGACTATTACTTAAGAAGTTATATAAGTATTATTATAATTATTACTTAAAGTTTAACTAGTATAAATATCGCTATAGTTTTACTAGTAATTTTAGTAGTAGTAGCTATTTTAAGTATTATTATTACTTCTAATATTATCCCTAAGTGTTTAATATTTATTTATTATAATAGAACTATTATTAATATCTTAACCTTATCCTTTTAAGAGGTAGAAGTTGAAGAATTCTAAAGGTTTATAGCTAAAAACTTAATAAGAAAAAGTATAATAATAAAAAGTAAGTTTCTATAAATTATAAGATTTTAACTTAATAGGCTAATTAGTAGTAGCTATAAGAAGGCTTTTATCTTAAAATAGCTTTAGGCTACTATATTATGTAATATATAATCTAATCCTAACTATTCCAGCTTTCTATATAAGCTTTGGGGTATATATTCTTATAGAAATAAATAAGTATAAAAATAGAACTAGTAGTTTTTATACTAATTAAAGAGTTAGTTTCTATAGGGAAAATAACTTAGTTATTTTTACTCTATATTTAGAATAGTATCTAGGCTCTTTACTTTATATATATATTGAACTATAGACTTTACCTAATAATAGTCTTTATACTAATACTTGCTCATAACTAATGAAAGTATTAATAAAATTACTTATTATTATAGATAATTATATTCTTAGTTGTAATATTTAACTCTATAGTAATAGAAGACTCCGTAGTAGTAATTAGAGAGAATCTTATTAAGACTAAAGCTTAATATATATAATTAGAAGTAATTATTAAAGTTATAAGGTTAAGAACCTTTTTAAACTTCTTAAATATAAGATAAAATAGAATATTTATAAGAGCTAGGTATTTTGTAATTTATTATATTTCTATATCTTTTATAATAGAATTAAAGTTTTTTGAAAATCCATATAACTATTTATAAGACACGTCTTATAGAAAAAGTATAGAAATATCTAACTATAACTATTATAATTAAAATTATTGTTTTATTAGAATAAGGTTTAATAAAACTATCCCAAGTATTATAATTAATAAGTAACTTATAGATATCTAAAAGAATATTATCTAGTTAATCTATTACTCATTATATTAAGCTAATAACGTTAGGGATTAAGTATTAATTAGATAATACTTTAATATTAATATATTATTATAATACTAACTATTAGATATTTTAGAATATTATAGTAATATAGATTTAGAGGTTTTTAAACCCATCTAGTCATATGAGGAATATCTATATCTATATAAGTATTATTTATATATTAGTTATATTTAATTAATATACTAAGCTTATTTACTAGTAATAGTTAGCTAAGTCTTATCATACTTATATAGAAACTATAAGTTAATCTATATTAATAGTAAAAAACCTTTCTATTAATAGTATAAAATCTTATCTTAGAGATAGGTAGAACTTAGTTTATAATAGAAATACTAGGATTATAGATATTAAAGTTAGAATGAATATTTAAAAATGATACTTATAGTTAGTAGTAATTAAATATCTTAAGATATTTGAATTATATCAAATTATAAAAATATAAACATATAAGGATATAAGGTTATAAGGTTATTATAGAAGACGTTATTAGTTATTTATTATCAAAAAGATTAATATAAGATAGGTATACTAATCATTATAGTTATAAGGGGTTTAGTTTTGGATTAACTAGGGGCTAGCTATAGTAGTTAGTATAGGAGTAAGAGGGCTGAAGTTATATTTCAAAAGGTAATGTATCTACTAATAGTCATAATAGAGAGTAAGCTATTAGCCCTTCTTATAGGGAAAATACTTAAGAATCTAATAATTACTTTTAAAGTATTAAAAAGTGGAAAGTAGTAGTAGATATAAACTTATATTGATAGATAAACTTTATTCCTACGTAGTTCGTTATATTATTAAAACTAATCTTAGTGAAAGTAATTATATTGAATCTAAAAGGGTTTAATAATTCAATATTAGAACTAGCGAACTGATACTAAGTAATACTCTTTCTTATAGATTGAAGTAGTTATTTATAAACGTTATCCAAACTATTTACTAATATTTACTAATTAGAAAGATAGATAAACGTCTTATTAGGTCAATATTCTTTAAGTTAAGAAAGTATTATAATAGATATCTAAATAAATATAAGTAATATAAATAGATATCTGTTATTAAACTAGAAGTATTTACTTAAAAGATTATTAAAAGTAATAAACTACTTATATATTATATATTAATAGAATGAAAGACTTTTAGAATTTATATAAAAGTATTTAGAAAGAAGAATAGAATTATTATAATTATAAGTACTTCTAAAACGCTTATACATCAATAGGGAGTATTCGATAAAATTATAATAGACCCAGTTTTAACTTTTAAAAGTATTAAATATATTATTAATTTAAAATTAAGTAAGAGCCTGTCCTATAGGCTTATATATCTACTCTAAAAACGATGTTTAGAAGACTTGAAATTATATATTATGAAGAATTTAGTAAATAGATATATATAACTATCTATAAGTAAAATAAATATATTTGTTTACTTTATTTTAAAGGGCGATAATTCTAAAATGATTTCTATGAAGTATAGAAATTTCAATACGATTATAATCAAAAACTGATATTTATTATTACTAATTAGGAAATTTCTAAAAGGATTCTCAATAATAATTAAAGCTTTAAAAATTAATTTTTAAAATAATTATTATTATATTAAAATTAAACTAGAAGGTTATTAGATAGTAATATCTTAAATATAATATAATTATTATAGATATATAGTAATACTATTGAATTTTACTAATATGTTAATAAATCTTTGGATTTATATTAATTATATATTTATTACTTTAATTAATATGAATTATATAATAAATATAGATAATAATATAATATATATAATAAATATCAAAAAGATTTATATGAGAATCTTATTATAAGTATTTATTGGGTGGTATAAAATATATCTTTCTATTAAACGTTTTAAATAAAACTCCTATATAGAAAGAATAAGCTTTCTAAAGTATATAATTATTTAGATAAAGATTAAAATAGATTTAAGAAGAATTCAAATTATTATTAAGTAGAAGTTACTAGAAAATCTTAAGGAATTTTAAATATTCTTAAGTTTTTAAAACTTTTATTATAAGTCTTTTATTAATTACTCAAGAGTAATAATACTATTTCTAATAGTCTTTGAAAAAGAGATAGAAAAGAAGTTTCTTTTATAAGTAGAAGATATTAAATTTATATTCTTAATATTATAATATACTTTCCATTTAAATATTATATTCTAAAATCAAAATTGTATTAGAAATCATAAGACAGAAATAGATATATTATAATGAGTAATCTTAAGTATTATGTTATAAGAAGTAGAAAGCTAATAGTAACTCTTGATCTATTATTTAAAGAAGTTTAGTAAAGTAGAATAGAAGTAAAGAATAAATTAATAAGAACTATTAATTATTATTAAGAATCCTAATTAATAGAAATACTATTTAATAAAACTTTTAAAGAAATTTATAGTTTTAATAGATCTTTAAGTTCTAATAAGTATTTTTATAATATTCATATAAGGCTTTGAGAGAACGTTTACTTATTAGATCTATAAGTCTTTGATATTGAACTTTAATCTAAAGTATTACTTTAGAGCTATTAACCTAAGAGATAAACTATCTAAATAATTAGAATATAAAAAAAAGGAAATAGAATATTATGATATATTACTAACCTTCATAAATAAGTTGTAACTTATTAAGCTATGATTAGTAGATACCTATTAAATGTTTATTAAAATTAAAAGAAATTCAAAATCAATGAAAGTCTTTATTTAAATAATGTAAATATAATAAGGATATATTAATATAAAAGTTGGACTTAGAAATAGAACATATTTAATATGTCTTTGAATGCTACCTTTTTAAGAAAGCTGAAAATATAATAATAATTATAATTATAACCGTTTTAACTAGTTGTGAGCCAGTATTGGCACGAATACTATTGTTAGGTAAAGTTTATAGTTAAATCCATATATAGAGTGAAAAGCTTAGATACTATTCTAGGTATAGAGCAAAAGTAACTAAATAATTATTTATAGTAAAGGAATATATAAAATAATAGAGAATATTTAGTAAGTACTAATAGGTAAAGACAACTTATAAAGAATTAGGATTATTATTCTAATATAGTATATTTTATATTTAGTAGTAAGAAGTGTTATAAAAGATAAAATAGTATGTTCTATAGAGAAGTATAAAGATATTAAATAAATTATTAAGAAACTATAGACTTATAATTAAAACCTACTAAATATATATAGAGAATATTCAAAGAATAATTAGTACCTAGAAGGAATAGTTAATAAGGATAAAAAGGATATCTTCTTTTAAGGAAAACTAGTTATATTTAACATAGAATTTCTAAAATATAAAGTTATTTATTTAAATCATAATAAACATAAAATAAACTATACCAACACTGATAAGGTTTATACTTTTATAACATAGAACTTCTATTAGAATACTATAATCATAAATAGATAAGATTATATAATATTATATTAATCTATTAAGAAATTGGAATATTCAGATATAAGTTATATTACTAGCTATAATTTCTACTTATTACAATAGGATTACTTTAAGAAATAAGTATAGATTCTATTATAAAGTTTCTAAAGATTAATTATAGAAATAATAAAATATATAATATTATTCCTAATATTATAAATAGGTTTATGAAGTCTATAATATTTCTTCTCATAATAAAGAAGATAATAATTATAAATTTCATCATAATCCTTTTTGAAGAAGTAGAATATTAATTTAGTATTCTAGAAAGGGTTATTAATAATGAGGATAAACTCTTTATAAACTAATTTCAAAAAGAGTTTACAATAGAATAATTAGATACATAATAGTTATTAATACTATATAACTTATGAATAAATAGTTAAATAGAATAAATATATAGTAAATATGAAGATATTACTACAAAGCTGTTTTTTAAAATTGTTTGTTATTTAGATAGTATGACTAAAAGAAGCTATACTTATATATAATAATGATAGATATAATACTACTAAGTACTTACCAATAGAAAGACTATATAGATTCTATTTAAAAACAGTTAAATATGTGATAAAGAAACACTTAATAATATGATGTATTATGAAATGTGTTATTTATTTTAATTAAATATATTACTAAATAGTAGAATATTAATAAATAGTAATTAGAAGGTAGGAAGAAATATATAACTTAAGATATTAAATATATACATATATATAAGTATTTAGAGAGAAGTTATGAAATTATTTATAGAAAACTTTAGATCTAAATATAACATGTTAGTATTAAATTATATTAAGGTTTCAATAATAGACATAATAGAAGAGTAAATATATAAGATATAGTTATTAGAATAATACTATTACATATATAATATCTTTTCTATTTCTCTATTTTAACTATAGATAGAATAGTAAACAAATATTAATAATTAGACTATTCTTTTAAACTAGAGGATAATTTTATATAATAAGAAATAGAAGAAACTATAGAGAAATAGAAAGATAGAGATAATAAATACTATTTTAAAGAATAAGCTAAATAGCCCATGTAATGTAATATATAGGAAATTATAGTTAGCCTAAGTAATATATAGGAAGCTATTTAGAAATTTGAAAAATAGATAATTTAATACTATATGAAGTAGGATAATTAACTTGATATTAATACTAAATACGTAATAATGATATTCCAAAAAAGGGGATAAATAATTCTATTAACTATCCAACTAACTTAAAGTATCATTTTAAGAAGTATATTTTTGAATTAGATAATGATAATTTGAATATTACTCTAAAGGGTGTATCTTTAAACTAGAAAGAATAATATATTATAATAATAACTTAACTAATATATATAAAGTAGTATAATCTTTATATCTAAAGTTTAATTATATTCTTATAAAACTATTTCCAACTTTCGTTTATAAAGGTAATTAGAATAATAAGTATTATAGACATAATAAGTACTATAAGTATAATAAGGATTATAAATATCATAAATATTAGAAATATAGTAGCTTATTTAATAATGAAAGCTATTTTTTGTAATAATAGTTTTCTTGATTAGGATAGCCTTCTTAATAGTAGCTTTCGAAACAATAGACTTGTTAGTACTAGGCTAATAACTAATAAATATAGACACTATAAGGGTAAATATAATCATACTTAAATGAATTTCATACTTCTTAATAAGTAGTCTTTCTATTTAAATACTATTATTTATAAGATTTCTTTTAATATTAACCATAATAGTATTATTAAGAATAGGTTAATACTAAAGGCTTATTAAATAGATTTTAATAGAGGAAATATAATTATTTATAATAATTTTAATTATATTAGTATTACTATTAGTATAATAAAGAGACTGTAAAGAGGTTTCTAAAACTTTAGATCTTCTACTCTTATTATTACAATTATTCTGATTATTATTACTATTCTTATCTTTATTCTTAATAAAGAATAATGGATTAGAAAGAAGTATATATGTTATAACATATAGTAAGGTTAAACCTATTAGGAATAGGCTGAGTAGTAATAATAGTAAAAGAATATTTAGATATATTATACTTAGAATAAGTAGTAATATCATAGTTAAACTAATTATCAAATTAAAATAGTCTTATAATAATAAGAGTTTTAATACTTTTAGATATTAAAATATAATAAAGCGAATTAAGGAAATACGTAAGTTATTATTCTAAAGTAATAATAAAGCTAGTATGAGGGAGATAGATAGATTATATAATAGATAAATAGTAAAGTATTTACTCTTCAGATTCTAGAATTTTAGGCTATTTAATTAATTAGTAATCGTAATAAAATAAGTATTTAGTAAACTTATAGTAATAGAATATATAATATTGAAATATTTATAAATAGATCATATTTCTGAGAGGAGAAGATATTTTGAATTAAGTTTCATTTTTTTATACTAATAAGAGAATTCTAAATAATATTACTTATATATTACTATTTTATTAATAGTTTAGTAGAAATATAGAATAATATATCTTTGTATTTGAAAGTAAAGATATATTACTTAAGTATTAAATAATAAATAGTAGTTAAGTTCTAAATTATTTAAAAGATACTATATGATTTAAATAGAACCTAAGGAGTAAATATTAATATAAATGGTAAATATATAATAAAGAAATGACTTATATTATAATATTTCTATCTATCTTTCTTATAAAGAATGTATGTTAATATACAACTACTATTGATATAGAATAGATTCTATATTTTAAGATAAAGTAAAAATAGATATTTAAAGTAAGAAATATAATTATTAAGTTAAAAGTATAAGAAATCTTTATTAATAGTGTTTTTATTATTATAAATGAATATTGAAAGAATAGTAGTAATAATAATGTTTTAAAGTATTATTATAAAATATATTCATAGTTATATTAAAGGTCTTCAATCTATTTAAAGTTAAATATCTCTCTAGGATCTTTTAAACGTAGTTACACTTCGTAGTTAGCTCTTACTTTGTTTACCTTATAGATACTATTAGTACTGAGGAATTATTTAAATAGAAGTAACCTTAAGTAATAAATATAGTTAGTAAATATCATTTTTGATAAATAGAATAACTATAAAGAGAAAGTATAGGTCTATCTATTATAAGTATCTTTCAAAAGATTATGTTAAGGTAATATATAATATATACTTCTAGCTAGTATTGCTTATTACTAGCTATTAATAGGTACTAGCTATTAATAGTTACTAGCTATGAATAGTTACTAGCTATTAATAGCTATTAGTAAAAGCTAATAGTTAGTAGTAATTACTATATTTAGTTTATATAACTAGAATATCTATAACTATTAGTTATACTTACTTGCTATAAGATTCAAACTTACTACTCTTACTATAAAATAGTAAAAGCTTACTAGACGTTCGACTACTACGTTAAGCGGGAATTATAAAATATATAATATATTAATAATAAAGAAAAAGAAAAAAAGAAAAACAAATAATAAACTAGAAATAATTAGTAGGATAATATAGAAACGTATTAGAAAGATAAACATAGTATGAACATAAAGTTAGAAAATAATAAGATATATATAGAAAACTTAGATAACACTTATTAAGTATATAGTAAAGTAATATAGAAGATTATAATAGAACTTTAAAGACTATTCCTATTAGATAAATATTATAACGATTAAGAGTATTAAAATATTAGTAGAATAATAATTAATATATTTATAAACAATAGGATAAATAAATAAAAGCCTAATCACAATAATAATGAAAGTTAGTTCTATTGTTTAAACTATCAAAATTACTTAAATGAATAATCTTATTATACTAGAATAATTACCAATATTAAGAAAATATTTATATAATGAATCATTAGTAGTAATACATAGGTTTTATAATGGAAATTGAAATTATATAATTATAGCTTTAAAGATTAAAACTTTTTAAGGGAATAATAGTTATAAAGATATACTAATAGGACTATATAATATACTTAGTAATTAGCTAGTTATAACTATTAAAATACTAGGAATAGTTTTTAGTTAAAAGATTACAACTTAAATCCCTTAAGTAATAGTCTATATAGTAATGTAGATCTTACTTATATATCTAAACCTTTCCCAATTAGAACCTTTAGCTATATTCTTACAGCTAGCTAGTTACTAATAATACTATTAGTATACTTTGATAAGATTAGTCTTAAAGATAAAAGAGAGTAATAGAAGATTAGTTTTCTCTTTATCTTTTAATACATTTAAGTTAATAGCTATCTCTATAATAATATTACCAAGAGTACTAATAACAATAATACTAAGAATAAACTATTTCTAACTACTACTTATTATTATACTTAACTCTTGTAACTTTAATATAAATATCAATGTTATCAGATATATTAATAACTTTAAGGATTATAGCTACTTTTATAAGAGCTTAGATCAATTATAATTATATAAGGATAACCTTACTACTCTTCCTAATTTCCTTGGAATGGCTATAGCTAAAGTCAACCTTAAGATATTACTAGTCGATAGAATAAAAAGTGTATCTAAAAAGTATAAGATTAGAAGAATAAAAAAGAATCTAATATTTAAAAGTGGGATATTTAGTAATAAATCTAAATTTTTGAATATATATTAGAAGTAGCTTATGAAATACTACTTCATTCTGAGAATATATATATATATATATATTAGAATCTATATTTATAATTATTAGCTAATAGTTAGAAAGACTTAAGATAGTATTATTAAGTAAAATAACTTAAAGTTAGAAATATTATTCTATTATATACTATTAGTATAATGTTTTTATGATTTGAAGACTTTAAATAACTAAGGCTATAGTAGTTAGTATAGGATAGGTTAAAGTATAAGTTTTAGCTAGGTATTAAATATGCTCTTTATAAAGTAAAAGGCTTATAGTTATATAGGTTTTAAGGAGAATTTGAGTTTATTATAGAAATATAGAAAGATAACAAGTTATAGAATATTAAGTTCTTAGTATTCGATTATATTTAATTTTGAGAACTTAAAAAAGATTACTCTATAATTTTAGTAGTTACTTCTAGCTATATAATTAAACTTTAGTTTTAGCAGAGCCTTCCTTATGTAGATTGCTACTATAAGTCCTCTACTATTATAGCACTAAACATTAGAACTAGATATATAATTATCTATAATAATAAGTAATTCTATTATTATTTTAACTAATTGTCAGTTAGTATTAGTATAAATACTATTGTTAAATAAAGTCTATAATTAAATCTATGTACAGGCTGAGGGGCTTAGATACTATTCTTGATATAGAGTAGGAGTAACTAAATAACTATAAATAGGAGGATTTTAAAATATATCAAAACAATGAAAAGTACTAGCTAAAAAGATAGTTTTAAATAAAGATCTCTTATCTATTCTAATATAATATTCTTTCTATCCTTTATACTTAGGCGTTTCTACAAATACTTGAGCTTTTTACTTTCCTATAGTTTTAACTATTTAAATAAGATTATTAAAGAATATGATAAATAACTATAGAAAGATTTTTTGTATAAATTGTGCAATTTTAAAAAGTATTTCATAAAGTTTAGAACTAGTTACTATATAGATATATTGTTTTGAATTCCTATAGCTATTATATATTTTAAGATAAACTATCTTATTCAACAGTCTACTGAAATTCAAATACATAATTAAATTAAGTTCAAATAGTTATATATCAGTTATTTACTTTTATACTTAGTAGGAGATTTTATTAGCATTAAACTATTTAAAGTTCTTTCATAGAAAAGTTCAATTTCTATTGGATAAAATGTTTTATCAAGAGAGATGTTATTAATTATTATAGTTTTATTCAAAAGTAAGTTCTATATTTAGTAATTGGTTAATTAAAGTATAAGTAACTAAAGATTAATAAAGGATATCTTTTAAGATATACTAACTAGTTATATTTAAGTTTTGAATCTATAGTAAAGATAAAGTATTTATACTTATAAATATAAAGATAAACTAAATCTAATCTTATAATATGATCTATTTGAATAGATTTATAGAACTTCTAATATAGTATTTATTAGCCTAAGAAATATATTAGTATTAAGTTATAAAGAAATACTATTATCTATAGGCTTATTATTAATATTAAATATATAGTATAATTCCTTTATATTTCTATTTTACTATTTATAGCAATATTAAATTTAACTTTAAGATTATTATTAATATTATCTATACTAATAGTTACTCTATACCTTATATTATTCATATTATAATAGTATTTAATACTACTCAATTTGTATTGAACATCTTAGTAAAAGCAATATAGAAAGTCCTTAAGGCATATTAAATTAATATATATGAAAACCCTCCTAATTCCATTACTATTAATATAAATATAACAGTTTAATCTAAAGGCTTCAGATTAGAATTAAAGATAATAGGATTAATAATCTATATTATTCTAATTAAAATATATAATAATATTCATAAGATTAAATACTACTATATATTTTTCTATTATATATAAAAGGTTTACTATAATAAATTACCTACTACTACTTAAGAAGTATTCTTTTAAGCATTATATAAAGTAGTTAATAATACTACTAAGCTAAATAACTTCATAGTTATTCTACTTATCTTTAAAGTATATCCCTATCTTATAGATAATGTAACTCTTTTTCTAAATATTATTATTTAAACTTATACTATATATAAAACTACTAAAGAAATCTACTATAAATATACTAAATATATTATTAATATTATTTTAATGATATATAATAGTTTTAATACCTTTTAAATTATAATCTTTTTATTCTAATCTTATATATATATATATATATATATATATACATATATATAATAAGAGAAAAACAATTAGTAAGGCTTATACTACCTCCTCAGTATATATAATAAGATATATATATTCAAATTCCCTTATAACCTTTAAGAGTTTCAATTTATAATTATAAACCTATACTTTAAAAATAACGAAGAAATCGTATTAAACTATATTTTTGAAATATTAATATTTACAAATATCTATAAGAAATGTATAAGTATTTATATTATTACTATAAGAAATCTAATACTATATAAAACATATATTCTTATAATAATCCTCTAATTTTATCTATAGTTATTCCTACAAAACTTTAGAATATTTAATCAATACTATAGCTTATTATTATTATAAATAATAGTAATACTATTACTATTAATAATGATACTCTCCTCCCTATTTAAATAATTAGTAATATATTATCTTAACTTTAAATCCCTTAGATCTAATTAATTCTTAATCTTATAACTTATAAGACTAACTTACATTCTCTAGATTTTAGCTATAAGTTTCATTTTATCATATGATTTATAACTAAAAGACAGTTAGATATAATACTAATATTTAACTTCTATAAAAAGGATATTACTATAATATTTAAACTATTATTTAAAGACTTAATTCAAAAAGGGATTAAAAGTATTATTACTAATAGTATTATAGACATTATCTAATATAGTACTATCTTTTATAAAAGCTATAAATATTTCAAGTCTTATATTATTAATAAAAGTAAAAATAAGAATATTAGTAAGATACATAAGAAGTTAAAACTTATGATCTCAAGTTTTAGAAATAATAATAAATTTAGAATATTAATATAATTATTAATAATCTTATAAACAAATTAATAGTTGATTTTAACTTTAGCTCTAATTCTCTTCTAATATAATAGTATTATAATATAACTTTATAATATTATATAAGTCTATATTTAAGCTAAAGTAGAACATATAAGGTATATTATAACTAAATTACTTTTATACTTTAAAAATCAATACTCCCAGGCTTTATTATAATTATTATTAGACTACTATATAGCCTTATTAAAAATAGTACTTATTAATAAGCAACTTACTCTAAATACTATAAGGAGTAGTTATAAATAGAAATATTAACATATAACTTATATCTCCTTATTTTATATCTTAAAAGTAATACCTTTAGCCTTATAGGCATATAAACTAATAATACTTTTAACTTCATCAATACTACTTTCTTATATTATAAAAATAAGAAGTTTCAAAAAGCCTTATTTAGAATTAAACTTAGAATAATCTTCTCAAAAATGATACTATTAATATTGAATAGAAATATCTTATTACTTAATAGTAATACCTTCTACTTATATTAAAAATACTAAGAGTAAAAGCTAGTTTTTATTAATATAAATATAATACCTAAAGCACCTAAGACATATATATATTAAATGATATAGATATAAAGTATATTTTACCTTAATATATTAATCTAAAGTATTATTCAATTTTTCGTATATGGTATAAAGAGAATAACTCTTAGATAATAATACTATTATATTTAATTAATATCTTAAGTAGTAAATTAAATACTTTAACTATAACTTTAACTTTATATTATTTAACGTCTCTAAGGTATAGTTTTATATTTCTATTAATAGCTTATTTATTAATAATACTAACTTCTTATCTTAATTGAGATTTATAATAATCTTAAGCTAAGAAATTCTTATTTATAATGACTAATTTGACTTCTATAGTAATTTTAAATATTATTCTTCTATTAAAAATAAAAGAGTTATTAGGAGTATACTTATTTTAGAGATTTATATTATAGTAATCAATATAGATTTCACTTATATTATAACTATATTACCTAAGGAAATCTTCCAATATTCAGATTCCCTTAATTTCGAATTATTATATATACTAATTTATACTTATTCTATAAATATCTTATTAAGCTTAATACTACTAAGGGAAAGTACCTTATAATTAACATCATAGTATTAATATAGTTATATAAATATTACAAGTTCTATAGAATATAATAAATTAACAGAAGTAGTAATATTACTAATACTTTTATAAAAGGTATATTAAGTTATACTCTTAAGAGATTTATTGATTTAAATTATATAACTATTTAAATAAAAAGATAGGTAATTTAAATAGAATAGATAAATAGGTGTTTAAATATTATTAAAATTAAAAAGTATAAATTACTGAAGGTATTATTCTTTATATAAAAGAATAGGTATTAGGATATATAGCAAAAGGAAAGGTTGCTAGTTTTAGTTATACTATACTATAAGGTAAATAATAATTATATATATTACTATATATATAGCAGTATGCCTTCTATACTCTACTAGTAATAAGTATTAAATACTTAGTACTAGCTAAAGCTAAATATATAGTAATTACTAAACAATTACCACACTATAGATCTAGAGTCTTATATAATACTATTTATTATATAGTATAATAATAATAACAACAAATAACTAGAATACCACTTTACACCCATATGGCAAGATTATATATAATATATATTACCCTCCAGATGAATTAATATTAATGTTATTAAAACTGTAAATGATTATAGAGATTATAATTACTTTTATAAAACTTTAAATAAGTTAATATTATATAAAAGTAACTTTATGATTTTTCTACCTTTTTAAAAATAATTATAATTAAATTTAGTTTCAAATATTACTAATAGAAAAGATTATTAATTTAACTAAAAAGTATAAGATGAAAAGAATAAAAAAACCTAACGTCTAAAAGTAAGATATTTAATAATAATTCTAAGTACTTTAAATATATATTAGAAGTAGCTTATAAAATATTACTTTGTTAAAAGATATATATATTGAAATCTATTATAACTATTAGCTAATAGTTAGAAAGCCTTAAAATAGTATTATTAAGTAAGATGACTTAAGGTTAGAGATATTGTATTATATACTATTAGTACAATATTATTATATAATATTCGAAGACCTAAAGTAATTGTTAAACTAGTAAAAGGTAATTAGTAAAAGGTTAAGAGGAATTAACAACTCTCAATCATCAAAGAATAAGTCATTCAGAATGGCATGTGAAAATGGTAATAATAATAAGGAATTTGAATTCTATAGGAAGTAGAGAACTTTATAGTATCAATATATAAATAGAGTTTATTTTTAGAAACGTTAACCTTATATTATATAGAGTATACTTAGGCTACTAAGTAGTCTATTTAATACATATTCTAATATTATAGTTTGATTAATTTAGATTATAAATGATGAAGATAGTATAACCTTAACTCTAATAATTGACTTTCCACAATAAATAGAAAATATAGAGTTAAAAGAGTAATAGAGAATACTTAAGCCCGTATTTACCTAAAATGGGGTTTACCTAAAATAGGTTATTAGGATAAATATAAGTAATAGCTCAACAGCTAGAACTCTAATAGTAATTGTAGTTATAGCAGTTAGCATAGGGTGGATTGGGATATAAGTCCTAGCTAGATGCTAAATACTCTCTATATGAAGCAAAAGGCTGGAAAGAATACTATTAAAGTTCTTTTATAATATATTTACTGTATAATATTAAGATTACGTTAGTTAGAAAGCTAGTTATAATATTCTTATTATTTAAAGTATTTAAATCTATTTTATAAAGCTTAGATTCAAAATAAATAACTATTTAATTCTCTCCTGAATTAAAGCATTTAGTATTTAGCTTTTATAAACTAATTATAAGTATTTAATTACTTTTACTCTATACTTAGAATAACATCTAAACTCTTTACTCTATATATAGATTTAACTATATATTTTATTTAATAATAGTATTTATATTGATACTAACTCATAACTAATTAAAATAGTAATAAAATTACTTATTATTATAGATAATTATATTCCTATTTTTAATACTTAATCTTATAATAATAGAAGACTTTATAGTAATAATTTATATAGAAAGAACTTTATTAAAAGCAAGATTTAATATATATAATTAGAAGTTACTATTGAAATTATAAAGTTGTTTTTAAACTTCTTAAAAATAGAAGAAAATAGGGTTTTAAAACCTAGTTATTCTATAATCCATTATCCTTCTATATCCTTTATAATAGAAGTGAAATCCTCTTGAAATCCATATAGCTACTTGCGAATTATATATAGCTATAAAGGTATAAGGGCATAAGGTTATTATAGAAGGAATTATTAGTTATTTATTATCTATACAAAGATTAATATAAGGCAAGTATAATAGGTATAGCTATAAGGAGTTTAGCTTTAGATTAATTAGAAGCTAGTTATAATAATTATAGGGGGTAGAATAGCTGAACTTATACTTCAGGGGGTAATATATCTATTTATAGTTATAATGGAAAGCAAGCTATTGGCCCCTCTTCTAATTATAAGTATATATAATAATATATTAAGATATAGCTTAGCTTATACTTCAGAATACCTAGGAATTTATTTAAATCTTGAAAATATCGTTTATTATTTTAAATATTTGAAATAGTAATTAAAGTTTCTATTAAAATATTGAAAGTCTTCCAATTAATTCTATTATATTAAAAGCATTAACGAAATACTATACAGCTCTTATAGTAATTAAAATAGCTTTATCTAGGAATATAGAATCTAAATAACTCTAAATTATAAGTAGAACTATAAATCAGAAGTATATGGTTTTATATATAGGATTCGATTAATAAGAAAACTTATAGAATTATGAAATTATAAGTTTAAAGCATTCTAATAGTAGAAAGAATATAGTTAATTATTTACGTATTATTTATAATATCTTATAATTTCTAAAGTTATATTTTAATTATTATTTGTCTAATAGGATATTTAAGTCTAAAAGACTAAAGTATCTTAAAGGATGTTGAAATAGAATTTTGGAAGTAGGAGCTTTTTCAATATTGAAATAATTATAGAGATTGATAGTTTATATTACAATGTTCTCCTCTATATAACAAAACTATTATTAGAATATCTTATTTATGTATTTAAAATTCTAATTTATCATATTGGTTTAGTTTTACTATTTATATTAATATTCTTATACTCTTAAAATATAAAGATTATAGGAGAAAAATAAACTTTTAGGCTCTTTTAATAAAACTTATTATATTCCTTAGATAAGTTTCTTTAATAATATCTATTGGAAGGTATTAACTTTCTTTATAATCTACTTCTTTAAGAGTAAAGCTTTTCAGAATACTTAATTCAGATATTTTACAAGTTTATTAGTATTACTTAGTTTTAAAAAGGTGATTTCAAAGTGACTCTTAAAGAAAGTCTCAAACGAAACTTTGATCAATACTTACTTAAGAGTTAAAATCATTTCATAAATTATAAGCGTTAACTTTTATTCAAAACGTATTATATTAGGTAAGCTACTAATTATTCTTATAACATTTGGAAAAGAATATTTGTAACAAATATTTTAATATTGAAAATATATTATTTAGTTACTTTTACTCTATATTTAGAAGACTATCCAAGCTCTACACTTTATGTAAAGATTTAACTATAAACTTTACTTAATAATAGTATTTATACTAATACTAACTTATAGCTAGTTAAAATAGTTATAGAATTACTTATTATTATAAATAATTATATTTCTAGTTCTAATATTTAATCCTACAGTAGAAGAAGATCTTATAATAATAAATAAAGAAAGCTTTATTAAAACTAAAACTTAATATATATAGCTAAAGGTAACTACTAAGATTATAGAATTAAGAACTTTTATAAACTTCTTAGAAATAGAATAAAATAGAATATTTATAAAACCTAAGTATTTAATAATTTATTATTCTTTTATAATCTTTAGAATAGAATTGAAATCTTCTTAAAATCTATATAGCTCTTTATAAAAAGATAAATATAGGATAAATATAGAAATATCTAATTATAATTATTATTATTAAAACTATTAGTATATCAGACTAAACCTCAATAACATTATTATAAATATTATAATTAATAAGTAGCCTATAGATATTTAAAAGAAAGTTATTAAATTATCTTATAAGTTATAATACTAAATTAATAATATTAAAGACTAAGTATCAATTAGATAATATCTTGGTATTAATATTTTACTATAATACTAATTACTAGATACTTTAGAATACTATAGTAATATAATTATACGAGTTTTAAAAGCTGTTTAATTATATTAGAAATATCTATACTTATATAAATATTACTTATATATTAACTATATTTAATATATTAAAATTGCTTATTAATAAGAGTAAATTAAGTCTTATTATACTTACATAGAAACTATAAGTTGATTTATATTAATCGTAGAGAACTTTGATATTAATAGTATAAAGTTTTATCTTAAGAGTAAGTAGGGCTTAGTAGGAATATTGAGGTTATAGATATTAAAGTTTATAAAGAATATTTGAATAGAATACCTACAATTAGTAGTAATTCTATATTTTAAGATATTTAAATTATAAATAGCTATACAAGCATCAAGGTGTGAAGTTATTGTAGAAAGAATTATTAGTTATTTATTATCTATAAAAGAATTAATATAGGATAAGTATACTAACTATAGCTATAAGGAGTTTAGTTTTAAATTGACTAAAGGCTAGTTATAATAGTTAGTAAGAGGTAGGAGAGCTGAAGTTATATCTATTAGGAATAATACGCTTAGGAAGTAGAGTTTATACTAGCTAAACCTCAGGCGGTAGCGCTATCTCTCGCCTTATCTAAACTACTTAAAAAAGAGCCTCGCGTGATGTGTGTAGTTATATTTAGTTATATGTAATATATATTAGATTTTACCCCCTTTTTTATATATAATAATTAAGAGTCTTATAATACTAAAGAGCTACTAGGCTAGAAGCATATATTATAACGATTTAATATATCTTAAATACTAAGAAATCTACTACAAATACCGCTCTTTTAGTTCTTAAGAGAGCTAATTAGTAATTTACTTAGTATGACGCCTTTTGAATAAAGGCTAAAGCTTATAACTTATAGGACTACTTTAACTTTAAGGTAATTACTTATTAAAACCTCCTTTTAGAGTTTTCTTAAAAGCTACTTATAAGTAAGTTTCTAAAGGCTAAGTAGTATTAATAAACCTTTAAAATATTTAAAATCAGTATTCTTAAAAACTTAATTCTAAAAGAGGTAAACTATAAAGATGATTAATAATTCTTATTAGATATTACTAAAGAAGTTTATATAAGGGATATTATAGATTTTATAGAAAAAAAGCTAAAGGTTTATATTGCTTTCTATAGCTTCTATGCCTTAAGAATTTGAGAATACTAATATAGGCGGTTGAACTAAGCCTATATAATAATATAAATCTTTAGATATATAAGTGAAGTATTTTAATTCTAATATTATTATATAGAGAAGGATATAGTAATATAAACTACTAACTTCTATAACTACTTTAGCATTATAGATAATCTATACTTCTAAAATACTACTTTAGTATACTATAAGACACTTTAGTCTTTTAGACTTAAGTATTTTACTATAAGGGTAGTAATTAAAATATAGTTTTAAAAGTAGTAAGATATTATATATAAAGCTTAAATAGTTAATTATACTTCTATTATTACTAAAACACTTTAGATTTATAACCTTATGATTTTATTAGCTTTTTTACTAATTGAGTTCTATATATAGGGCTATATATTTATAATTTATAGTTATTTAGATTCTATATCTCTAGATAAAGTTATTTTAGTTATTATAAAAGTAATATAACGTCTCCTTAAGGTTTTCTGATATAGTAAGATTAGCTATAGTATTTTGAATATTTTAGTAGAAATCCTAGATATTATATTGAAAACTTAAAACGGTGAGAAATACTTTTAAAGTTTAGATAAGCCCCTATACTTTCTAAAGTATAAGCTGAACTACTTTTTATATATTATTACTATATATACTTTTAATTAATTTATAAAAGCTAGGTATTAAATACTTAAGTTAAAAAGAGAATGAAATAATTACTTACTTTAGATCTAGACTTCTTAAAAAAGGTTTAAAACTTTAAATAATAATTATTATATAATTAGCTTTTTAACTAAAATAGTTATAATACTATGTAGTAAGTATACTATATAGAAGGAGTTTAATAGTACTTTCTCTAAAGCTCTTTTATCTTTAATTTAAGTATTTTAATTTATATCTTCTAGAATATAGAATATTTTATAACTTTTTGAGGAGCTCTTACTAAAGACTATATTTAATATAATATAAAGCTTGTACTAAATAAAAACTATAGAAATACTGAGAGTTTTATTATAATTAGTAAAAATAAAGAAGTTAAGTTATATTTATATAATATTACTTTCTATATTATTTTAGTTATAAACCTTATCTCTTTTTAGTAGTTATATAAATAAGGTTACTAGTAGGATATTAGGCTAAATTACTTATTTTAACTATAGAAGAGTAATTATTCTGAAATTATAACTATTAATATTTAATATAATTAATAAGTTTTTAAATATTATAAACCTTATAAGAAATTAATTATTTTAGTAGTATAATTAGTATAGTATAAGTTTTCTCTTAAATATTATTATTATTAGTAATATACTATAGATATTATTTGAAGATTTTTAAAAAGTAATAGATAGCTTTAGTATTAATAGCTAGAGTATCTTAATAGAAAACTTCTTACCTATTCTATCTTTATTATATAAGGTATTGATATTACTAATAGCTACTTAAAGTATAATAATTATTAGTCTATTTAGGAAGTATATAAAACTTATAGTATTAGTAAGGTAATGTATAAGATTTATAATATAAAGTATAAGAATATTTTATATACTACTTTTAGGAAATATATTACTTTTAACTTCTACTCCTATTATTAGAACTATAGTAGTTATACTTTAGTTTTAATATTTATAGATAGAATTACTAATTACTCTTAAGACTTTTATCTTATTAATTATATTAGAGTTATTCTAATAGGAGTATTTTTGAGCTTTATTATACCTTTTAAATATTAGTATAATATTTGGTTACTTTTACTCTATATTTAGAATGGTATCTAAGTTCTTTACCCTATATATAGATTTAACTATAAGTTTTACTTAATAATAGTATTCATACTAATACTAGCTTATAACTAGTTAGAATAGTAATNTATAAGTTTTACTTAATAATAGTATTCATACTAATACTAGCTTATAACTAGTTAGAATAGTAATGAAACTACTTATTATTATAGATAATTATGCTTCTAGGTTTAATATTTAATCCTATAGTAATAGAAAACTTCGTAGTAATAATTAGGGAGAGTTTTATTAAAATTAAGATTTAATATATATAGCTAAAAATAACTATTAAAATTATAAAGTTGAGAACTTTTATAAACCTCTTGAGATAGAATAAAATAGAATATTAAGAATTAGGTATTCTGTAATCTATCGTTTTTATATAATTTTTATAATAGAACAAAAATTTCTTTAAAATCTATATAGCTACTTATAAAAAAAATAACTATAAGATAGGTATAGAGATATCTAGCTATAATTATTATAGTTAAAACTATTAGTATATTAAATTAAGTTTTAATAAAATTATTATAAA
>QAPG01000247.1:0-32870 GCA_004366825.1 Colletotrichum spinosum | reverse complement strand
TTTCTATCTAATTAGAGCTTTTCTAGTAGTATTAGATTTCCTTAAAGTATTGTTAATATGTATTTAGTATAGATTGTTAGAGTTCTAGCTATTTAACTATTATTTATATTTATCCTAATAACCTATTTTAAGTAAACAAAGGCTTGAGTATTCTTTATTACTCCCATAACTTTATATTTTCTATTTATTATAGAAAATTAATTATTAGAGTTAAGGTTATACTATTTTAATTATTTATACTCTAAAGTAATTAAATTATAATATTAGAATATTTAATAAACAGACTACTTAGTAGCCTAAGTATAATAGAGCTGAGAGTTCTATATAATATAAGGTTAACCTTTCTAAAAATAAACTCTATTTAGATATTAATACTATAAAGTTCCCTACTTCCTATAGAACTAGAACTTCCTATTATTATTACTATTTATATCAATATTAATACTATTTTTAGATATTACTCTAAATAACCTATTCTGTAATGATTGAGAGCTGTTGATTCCCCTTGACTTTTTACTAATTACCTATTACTAGTTTAACACTTATTATAATCCTTCTTTTAGATTTATTAAAAACCTTATATAATAAGTTTAATTTAGTATTAAATCTATCTATACTACTATAATTACTTTTAATCATACTACTATAATTACTTTTAATCTAACTACTTAAAATCTTCTCTATTCCTCACTTTATCTCTACTAGCTAATTTTACTTATTTATTATTAGCTTACTAAAAATTATTTTAAACTAATTTCTAAATAAATTATAACTAGCCTCTTTATATTAAAAACTATAAAAATATATAGATTACTAATTCTATTAAAATATTTTACTTAATCTAAACCTAATAATTAGTTTACTAACTTATAAATTACTCTTTTATAAAATTAGAAATAAATATATAATTATATAACTTAAGATAATTAATATATAGTAGTATATTATCTCAAAAGTATAGAAATAGTACTAGAAAGGCTTAGTAAATAAGTATTAAAAGAATAACACTTAGTAAAATCTATATTTATAGCTTATTCTAAGAATTCTAGTATAGTATTTATATTAGAATTAAGTTAACTTAATAAGTCTTATTTTATAATATCTTTTGAGGTTTTAATATAGACCTTTTAAATCCTAATATCTTTAATTATTATTATAACAAGTATCTAATTTATATTTAGTTTTATAAATACCTTTTTAATATATTTATTAAATTACTATTAAAGATAAGTAAAAGGTAACTAATTATCTTATAGTCTTTATAAGTTTAAATAACTTTTTATATTAATAAGGTCTTATAGATATTATTATAAAGTCTAATAAACTTACTTATTACTAATATTTAATTTAAGACTAAAGGAATTTAATTTTAATACTTATATTACTTATCTATTAAAACTTATAGTAAATTTATAATATTAAGTATCTTATTATAAATAAATACTTTAGACTATTCTATAGTTTAAAAGCTATAAGTAAACTAGTTATACTAAAGCTTTATTAATATAACCTAAATATTAACTTAAAGTTATTCAATTATATTAAGTAAAGTACTAGTATTAATATAGAATTATAATAATTACTCTACTATTTTAATAAAGTAGTTATTACTAAAGCCTTCTTATATAGAATTAGAATAATAAACTCTTTTTATTATCTAATTAACTATAAGATTAATTTAATAGATATTACTATTATCTATAAGAAATATAATAATATCTACTTCTTATAGGTTTATTAATAAGTTATTTATTAGTTTCTACTTATATTTAAATAAGTTGTTATTAGTATTATAACTACTTTTAGTATATTATAAATGTACTTCTCTAGATATCTAATAAGTAGTAGGATTATTTTATAGATTTAAATAGAGAAGTATATTAAGTTCCTAAAAGTCTAAATACTTAGCTATTTATAATATACTTTTAGTATTATAGAAATTAACCCCTTATTAAACTATTTTATATTATATAGCTAGATCTTATTAATTAATTCCTAAGCTTATATTATAGCAATTTAAAAAGTAATGTTATATAAACTCACTATTAATACACTAGTTTTCTAATAAAAAATACTTATCATCTAATGTTAATTTGAACTCTTTATTTAATATATTAATTATAACTCCTAGCTAATTAGTTTTATTAAAATAAGATTTCCTATTAGCTTTTTAATTATAAAAACTAGAGATTAAATAGGACGATTTCTCTATATTCTAATTCTTTTATATATAGTTTCTTATAGCTATTTATAGAGGTTTCTAATCTTAGCTTTAGGGAGAATACTTCTATAAGTAGTATTCTAAATAGTATTTATAGCTATTTCTATAGAAGGTTCAAGTTTGATAGAAAATAAATAGATCTATAAATATATTACTAAAAGCTTTAGTATTATTAATATCTAATTTATTAATATAAAGTTAGAAATTACTTTTAATATTATAATAAGTAGGTACCTCTTTATAATATTAATTTCAAAATATTTAAAGAAGTTATATTATATTCTTAGTATCTAGTTTGTTTTATTTATTTTATTACTATCTTAATAGTCTACTTCTTATACTTCTTATATTATCCTTTTTAATATAAAATTATTTTATTAAAAATCTCTAATCTATTTAAAGTCATATACTTCTTACGGTCCTTTTAAAAATAGTTATACCCTATAGTTAGCTCTTACTTTATATATTCTATAGATAATACTAGTTCCAAAAAACTACTTAAATAGAGAAAACCTCAGGTAGTAATAATATAGTTAGTTAATACAATTACTAATAAATATAAGAGGTATATTAAGAGAAGGTATAGGCTTATATCTATTATAATTACTTCTTTAAAAGATTATAGTTATATAATACTAATACTAGCTAGCTAGTAGTACTTATTACTAACTATTAATAGTTACTAGCTATTAATAGCTAGTAATTAGAGCTACTAATTAGTAGTAGTTATTATATTTAGTTTATATAATTAGAAAGTATAAGGCTACTAGTTGCACTTGCCTGCTATAGGATTTAAACCTACTATTCTTGCTGTAGAATAGTAAAAGCTAGCTAGATATTAAATTACTGCATTAAGCGGGAATCCTATTTGATATAAATACTTTACTAAATAGTAATAAACTATAAAACCTATAGGTAAGTTTAGCTTACTAGTTGGATAATACTTATTTGTAGCTATATTTCTTTATGAGGATTTTAGTTATAATAAGAACTTATTATATTTAGTTAAGAAGTTTTAGTAGTCATACCTATTTAGAATAATTTGTAATTAGTATAATCTAAGTTTATTAAATTATTAAATATTATAGTTCTTTCTTACTTCTTCTTATATATAGGTCTATAAATCTTAAGGTATTAATAAACCTATTTTTATTATACTAATTGACTTATTATATATTATAATATTATATATAGCCTTATTTTTAATCTATTAAGAAACCTATCTAAATTATAATATTACTTCGTTTATATAAGAAGAGTGGGAGTATAAAATACTTCTTTTTATATTACTAGCTATATTACTTAATGTTTTTAAAGTTATTATTAATACTTATATACTAGATTAAAATATCTACTATATAATTTTATATAGCCTGAGTAAAACCTATTAAATATATCTTTTAAATTAGTATTTCTTATTATTCTAACTAGTTCATAAAATTATATAATCTAACTAGATATCCTTTAAAACCTTCTTAATTTATAATATAGTTATTTCTAATAACTATAATATAGAAATAGGTAAGTAATTATTCTACTATTATTAGCCCTCCTAACTTAAGTTAGTATAGAAATTACTTTCATAATAGTTTAGTATTAATATTAGGGTCTATAGGCTACTTATTATATATAGCTATATAAAGTAGAAAATAGTTATTATAGTCTTTTAAGTATTCTTAGTAGAAATAGCTCCTAAAAGGTATTTTAGAGGTAGATTTATCTTATTCTTTAGATTTAGGAATAGATATAAAATTCCTAGTTTTACGTTCTACTAGTAATACTAGTTATTATTTAAAGTATACGAATTATTAGGAGTAGGACACTCTATTAAACTTATTATAATACTAGAAAAAATCTTTATTAAAGAGTATTAAATAGGAAAGAAAGTTACCTAAATAATAAGAGAGGTATTTATAGATTTAAACTATAAACTAAATAATTCCTTCTTGAGAGAAGGTATCTATTAAAGTAAAAGTCTTATTTAAATTTATAGAAATCAAGATATATCTACTAATATATTAAGGAGAGAATTAAAACTTTATTAAAAAGTAAAAATATTTACTTAAATAACTTTAAACTTATATATATATATATATATATATATTAATTAATTTACTTAAGAAGTATAACTAATTTTCTAGATAAAGGAATTCTTCTTTTATAATTAGTAGGACTTTTTGATATTATTTTAATTATAACTACATATTCCTTATAGCTAGAAGTATAAAAATACTTCTTCTAATTTATATCTTATTAATCCTTTTCTCTCCCTTTTATTTACAACCTACCAGTTATTATTTTACTTTATTTATAAATAATCTTCTTCTATTATAATTTAATATAATTATTCTATCCTAAGTAAAAATACTAATACTTTTTATTTTTAATAACTTAGGGAATTCAGTTTTCTTTATTTAATTTATAGTATTAGTCTATTTAAACTAAAGAAAGTAGTAAGTAGTATATATCTATAAGTCTTCACCTTTTTAGTTAAGTTAACTATGAGCTACTTATATTCCTTCTATTTCTTCTTATAGGCTTACCTATTTATTAGGTAGTTATAAGTCTTATATTGATATATATTAATATCTTTTAGAATAAGTATTTTGAAAGAATACTTATAGTAGAACTCTGAATTTATAAGGAGTTTTAAATTATATAAGTAATTTTCTAATATACCTTATAAGTCTATAGGACTTTAAGAGAGTCTATTTATATATTAAAAAGATATTTATATTTTACTAAAGAGTCTCTATCTATTAAATTATTATTTATCTTAATAGTTAGTAGATTTAAAAGATTATTAATTGCCTAGTTACTTCATATAGCTTTTTTATTTAAAAGTATAGTAGTTAGAAGATAGTATTTTATAGTTATTATAAGGAATAAGTATATATTATATATAATAATAAAATTAGTTCTTAAGTCTATAAATCTTATTCTAAAGATATTTCTTTCTTTAAAATCCTTTATACTAATTATTTCTTCTATAAGACTTAAGGGACTTATAGTTTTAACTATATTAAAATCTAATAGTAATAGGGTTATAGTTAGGTATATATTAATTAAAGCTATTAGCTAACTAGTAAGTATAATAGCCTTCTTATTTTTAAATCTAAAATTCTTTAGAGTTTTAAAAAGACTAAACTATTAGTAGTAGTTTATATTAACTTTAGCTAGCTTCTTAATATTATCTTTTCCTAATACAAAATATAATATTATATTCTGAATACTATTTTTATATATACTACTTACCTCTTTATGTATAATTTTCTTCTTTAGGTTTTTTAAGATAAATTATTCTTTTATATTTAGAAGAACATTAAAATATAGTAAAGAATTAAAGCTACTAAATAGGGAATCTTTAGTTAAACTTTAGTTTAATAAAGGAAATATTAAAATAAAAGAAATAAAGAATATAGGATAGACTTATAAATATAAATAAAACTTTTTTTATTATACTTAGCATTTCTTATTATAATTTTCTAAATATATAATTCTTTTAATAAAGTAAATAGTTATATCTAACTTAAAGAAGAAATAGAATACTCTAGTTATTAAAGTTTAGAGCTAGTTTCTTTAACTATTTAAAATAGTAGAAGTAGTAGAATAAGATATTACTTTTTTAATTTATAGTTTTCTTTCTTTAAAGCTTAGAACTGTAATTTAGAATTGAAGATCTTAAATTTTAAGGCTAGAAAATTAAACATCTTTATCAAATATATAGTAAAAAGAAAAGAATATATAAAAGTAATTTTTTAGGTTTATAAATATATATTTATATTTCTAAATATTATTGAGAGAGAAGTTGGAGTCCTAGAGAAGTATTTCTTAGTATACTACTTTTTTCTCTAGGTTTAACCTAGAGAGATAGATTTTAGATATAAGATCTTTTAATATTATATTAATAATTCTATAAATACTTAAAAAGTATACGTATTATTAAGTTAAAAATATATCTTTCTTATTATTATTATCTTCTCTTAAGACTATAGGTTTCTTATAGCTTTCTACTTTTTTAGTATTTATAAGTTTATTTTTCACTAGGAAAACTTTTTTTAATTCTAATTTTAATTTAGACTTACAAATTTCTAAATCTATTAATTCTTAATACTTTACTAATATTTAGATAAACTTCTATAAGTAATTACTATTCTATATTAAATCTTAAATTTCCTCTCCTAATAAAATTACTAGTTTATATAAAGAAGAATTTAATATATATAAAAATATCTAAAAAACCAAATCTATTAAAATTTAAACTTTTATTCTAATAGTTTATTTATTACTTTCTTTATATTATAAATTAATATGAAATCCCTAACTTTTACTTTCCCATTTTGAAAAATATTAGCTTTCTAAATATTAAAACTTTCTATTACTTTCTAATATTACTTTATAATTATCTTTATAGTTTTCTCTCTATTCTTATTAAGTTATAGAAATATGTTTATCTATAGTTATAATTCTTCTTCTTTTATTTATATTAATATTTAATTTAAAACCTTCTATATAAATATTAATATCTTAATTAGTATTAGTATTTTATAGTTATATTTAAGATAGAAAGAGGTATATTCTATTAATATTTAAACTATTATTTAGTCTATTAATAGTACTATAAGTAGTAGGGGCTAAGGATTCTTATTATTATTCCCTACTATTTATATTAATAACATATAGGTAATAGGTTAAGATCTAATTTTAATAATACTAGTAGCCTATAGGTTATAAGTAGAGGTAATGTATTACTTTATATTATACCACTTATTAAACCTAATAATATACTACTTATTCTCTAGCCTACTATTTATAATAAATATACTATAGAAACTATACTAAATAATTATTTCTTCCTATAGGAACGTTATAATAGCTTTAGATATTATTTTATTCAACTACTATACTTCTAGCTAATTAGTAAGAATATTTCCTATTTTAATAAAATACTACTTATTTATTTTCTAAATATCTAAGTTAACTTTATTGAATAAGTATCTATATAGAGTAGTAAAATTATGAAAGTTACCTATATATTTAGTTTGGTATAGTTAATAGTCTAGCTAATATTTTACTACTTTATATATTTCCCTATATATATCTACTTAATAGTATTAATTAGATAGTCTATAGAAGACTACTTTTTTACTATAATACTTATTCTTATTATATATTATTATAACGAGTTTGTATTATATAGTAAGGTTATTTTCTACTTATTAAAGTATCAGCTTATATAGTATTACTTATGTGAAAAGTGATTAATTTTATAACCAGAAAGTTCATACTTTATATTTAAATATTTTAAAATAGTTAGAATTAATGTTAAGTAGCTTCTTTAGAGTCGCGAAGTAGTAAATAATCTACTAAGATTTATATAACTAGATTTATGAATTATTTAATATAACTATAGGGAGTATTAGTTTGTAGTCTATAGTACTATTTATAATTAGGTTAATATCTATATTAAAGACTTCTTTAATATACTACGTATTCTTAAAAGAATATATTCTATTCAAAAAGGCTTATATATTTATATCTATAAAAAAGTCTAATTATCAATTTAGTTATTAATATCTCTTTCCCTAGTTTTATTATTTCTATTAGATAGTCCTAAGGATTTTTAAGATAACTTATTAGTTATTAAGTTTGCTATATTACTAATATAATAGACTCTAAAGTTAAATATCTATATCTAATATATCTAGTAGATAATTAGCGCTCCTAGAAGGTTTAATACTATACTATTAAGTTAAGCTACTAGTATTCTTATATCTATTTCTAGTACGAAATACTAGCTATATAGATAGTTATAAATTCCTTTTAAAGCTTTAAGTAATTCATAAAGTTCTTTCTTACTTATATTATACTTAAGCTTTAAGCCTATAGATAACTTATTTTTATAGTAAGTAATAGCTTTTTTCTATTTAATAGATTATCTTCAAATTACGCTTTAGCTAGTTCTACTAGTATTAACTACTAAATATATCTATCTCCCCTTTTAATTATAGTTAATAGAAATAAATATAGGAGTATTATATAACTTATTTTATAACTACTTTATTACTATTCTCTATAGTTCTAATTATTAAAAGGAAATATTCTTCTTAAGTAAGTTATTAAAAGGGCATAAAATAGTAGAATAATCTTTGTTTTTAATATAGTAAAATATAGTAATTCCTAAGAATAATCTAACTTCTAAAATATTATAATATACTTTTTATTCCTTTATTTTAATAATCTTAAATTCTTCTAATTATTAACTTTATATCTTATAGATATAACTTATAATAGTAGCTATTTCTTATACTTATTATAATTTAATTATTATAATTATATAGCTAGCTAGTTTGATATTTATAAGAATTCTATTAATATTCTAAATATATTCTAGAAAATATCTATAAATACCTAAATACTACAAGTTATCTTTATTATTATATATAGTTATTAGCCTTTTTATTATAATATTATCTAGGAATACAGTATAATAATTGAAAATTAAGTTATAGAAGATTCTTACTATAATCTACATAAATTAAGTAATAGAATTAGTACTTCTATAGGTAAAATATAATACTTTAATAAGCCTAATAATATTATAAAAGTGGTTAAGTCCTAATTCTTTAAATTAAGAGGGATTTAGTTATATTTTAAGAAAAGATTAAGAAGGAATAAAAGCTTATATATACTGGAATGTTCTGAAAACTCATCAGCCTTTAGTAATAACTCTATATTTTAGATTATAATACTATTAATTTTAATAGCTAAGTTAATAAGTCTTATCTTACTATCCTTCTTCTTAATAAAAAGAAAGCTTTTAATATATAATACAACTATACTTATGAATCTTATTCTCAATATAGATCCTCAGTATTTTAATAATAGTTTTAATTCGCCCTTTAAAGATTAGAATTAACCTTACTTACTATACTTTATATAAGACTATTCTAATTATCTATAGTAATATAACTAATTTAAATAACTTTCCATAGTAATTAAAATTATATATTAGTCTTTATTCTTAAGCCTTTAGAATTTCTATTAGAAGTTCCTTTTTAAACCTATATAAATAACCTATTAAATCTATATTCTTATTTAGTTACTTTAGAATAAGAGGTTTTCCTATATAAATCTTTAAAAGCTTTAGTATAATTATATTTATAAATTATCTCTTAAGACTATTCCTAATAGTGTTCTGTATTTCTATCTATATTTTTAGTTTTTATTTAAAGTTACTTTTAAGAATTATCCTATCTAATAAAATATTATTAATTAAATTAATCTTCTTATCTTTTATTTTATATAGTATATTAATATCTTTAATAAGTCTTCTTTATATATTAATTACTATAATATACTTAGAAACCATCTAATCTACTAATATAATATTAAATACTACTACTACCTTATAGCTTCTATAATAAGAATTCTTCTAATTCTTCTTCCTTCTTACTAAGATTTATTAAACTAATAGTTTAGATCTATAAAGACTATAGGGATATTTCTTATATAATAAGTAGTCTAAACTATATTTTCTAAAAGATATAATAATATAATAGATCTCTTAGACTTTTAACTTAATTACTTTGCAAATTAAAACCTCTAAAATCTCCTAAAAAATTTTCTCTAAATTATTAATTACTATAATAACCTCTTTATTATTATCTAGTTATATTTAGACTTCCTCTAATATTTAGTCTTATAGCTATAGTATAAAATCTATAAGATCTAATTTAAAACTAAGGGGTAATATATCTAATTCTTCTTCTTCTTCTTTTTTATACTAACTATTTCTTTTTATAAAAGAATACCTATCTACTAATATAAAGTTATTAATAAAAACTACTAATTTCTTTCTTTTAAAAGAAGAAATAATCTATATATTTTCTAAATTTAATTAAAACTTCCTATATTTTTAATAATTATATAGAACTTTACTATTAAATTAAAAATATAGAACGATAGCAGGATATTAAACTTATTATTATTGAATTAAAATATTCTAACTACTTAGTTTAAAGTATAGTCTAATATTATTTTTATCTTAATAATAGAAAGAATATTTAAAACTAGAAACTTCATAACATAACTCTTAGGTATAATAAAATATCTAATATTAGAAATATAATAATTATCTAACTAGATATCTTCTACTATTATTTTAGCAAAATCTATTATATAATTAATATCTATAACGCTATAGAAGCCTAATTCTATTAGAATTATATAAAACTATAAATTAACTTCCCATATATACTCCTTAGAAATAATATTAATTACTAAGCTTATATTAATAATTCCTTAGATTTTAAAGTTCAATAAGTTTATGAATTAGATATTAATCTAGAAGTTTATTATAATAAAATTAAAAATTATTACTAAACCTATTCTTATATAATCTACTATAAATACTACTTCTACTACTAAACTTACTACTTTAATATTAATATTTTAACTATTTATAATTTAGTCAGATTAAACTTATAAATATATAGTTTTAATAATATTAAATATTTCTAAAAGTAGGAGTAGTATTATTACTTATAGCTAAATATACTTACGACTTTAGCATTTTATTTACTCTTAGATTACTTAAGTTTACTTTCTACTTTTATTATAAAGTATTATAAAGTCTTTATTTATAAGAAGGAAAATATCTTAAGCTTTCTTATCTTTAAAATATTTATCTATAATAGTCTTTATATATTTATAATCAATTTAAATATATATAGACTAGTTATAATGAAGTAGCTCTTCTAGGACTAAGACTAATTTATTAACCTTCTTATAATAAATATAATATATTAAATTCTAATTCTTTTTACTTATAAGGATTATAAAACTAGAGGTTTCTATCTTACTAGCCTTCTCTATACTTAGTAAGTAAAGAGGGTTTTTAGTATTTAGTAAAATTTCCTTATTATTAGATATCATATCTATTATTTATATATTTTTAAATATTTATATAGATATAGGCTTATAATAAGTTATAATTAAGTTTATAAATATAGTAGTCTTAGCTTTATATAAGTTATATAGTAAATAGTAATTATTAGTTAGCTTTAATCTATCTACTACTTTAATTTCTTCTATTTCTATCTTCTTTAGAATCCTTTTTGAAATCTTTCTAATTTCTTCTATAAGTAGTTAATTAATTATAATAATATTTAGAATAAAATAAATATTTTCTATTTAACCTAACTTCTTCTCTAATATAAACTACTCTTTCTTCAAAATCTTTACTAAAAGTAATATTACTAATTAGGTTTAAGTAGTTTATTGTTAATCTTAAAATTTCATATTAGTAAATTACTATTAAGCCTAAGTTTACTTATATCTTTACAATAATATTTAAAAGTCGGGATATTATATTTAGCTATAAGATACTACTAGTTTTCTACTAGGGTAAATATAAACGTTTTTAGTAATAAATAATAGAGTTATCTTATAGTTAGACTACTTATTTATATAATTATTTTATATAATACTACTTTCTCCTTTCTCTAGGTTTAGATAGATCTTACTAATCTCATAGTAGTAGTTATTATAATTATGATAGTAAATCCCTTTAGTAATATATTAAATAAGTTAAAAATAGCTAAGTCTCTCATAACTATCTAAACTATATTAGTAGTATATTACTAACTAATTCTATATAAATTAGTCTTAAAAACTACTATAATATTAGAAACTACTTTAATACTAAAGTTTATTACTTCTTCTCTAAAACTACTATTCTCTATAGTTAGTATTATATTAAATAAGTAAATCTATAGTATAGATCCTATAGGTATTATTATTACTTATATCTATAGTATATAATTTAACTATTAATCCTTAAGTTTCTTTAAAACTATCTATAAGTTGATAAAAACTAGTTTCTACCTTAATAAGTATCAATTAGTTAAAATTTAAGTCTTTAAATTAGGATAATAGCTATTTACTATTTTTACTAAATTTATCTATAGTAATCTAAGCCTTTTGTATAGTTTCTATACTTTTTATAGTTTTTAATTAGAAAGCTAAGTTACTAAGTATAGTTATTAATATAATAAAAGTAAGTCAGCTAGTTAACTATTTTAGAAGAATTTAATCTCTCGTCTATTAGGATAGTAAATATTTAAAGGAAACTTAAGATATTTTAATTAATTAAAACATTTTATAGTAAAAGTCTCTAGTAATTTCCTTAAGAGCTTAAAATAGGAATTAGTATAAGGAAATATACATAAGATTAGTATTAAGTAAAATAATATCCCTATAGATTCTTACTCTTCCTTATAAATTATTTATAATAGTTAAATAACTAACTATTCTTATTAAATTATTTAGATTTAAGTTAATACTATAGCTTATAGTGTAAAGTCTTTTATCAAGGTTATAACTAGCTATAAGGTTAGTAATACTATAGATTCTTATAAAAATATTTCTAATATCTTTCTAAATATACTTATTAGTTACTATAACTTTAATAGTATGCTTATATTATATATTATAGTAAAAAGAGATTCTAGTAATTATTTTATACTCTAGCTTACTAAAGATGTTTAATATAATCTTATAGTTATTTAGGAAATTAAAAATATTACTTCTTATAGATTTAGAAGTATTCTTAAATCAAGGAACTATTTTTATTATTATTAGTTAGGTAGTAGTTAATTTTAAGAATATTATAAATTCTCTTATAGTTATTAGGTAGTTAAGTAAATTATTAGAAATTTATACTAGAAGTACCTGAGTACTATAGTCCGTATTATAGTTAGATAAAAGAATATCTTTAGATTTTTTAGGAGTAGCTATTATATAAGGTTGAATTTTATTAAAAACTAATCTATTAAATAAGGATTTTACTATAGATAGTTAGGGAGGTTTAGAAGTTTTCATCTTACTAATAGTTAACTATTTAGTAGTTATTGTTATAATTATTATATTTCTAAGTATTCTTTAAGTATTAATATATTATAATAAAGTAAACCTTTTCTAGTAATATATATAAAGGCGGCTTTTTTAATTAGGGCCTATCTTCTTAGTATTCTTCGTTTTAGACTTTTTAGAATACTTAATTTATACTTCTATATAAAGTTAAGTTTAGAAATCTACTTATCTACTTCTTATATTAACTTTCTTAAAAACTAAACCTATTTGTATTATATCTTAATCTCTAAATTACTTTAGTTATAATTGATTATATAATAGCTATACATTTCTATTGTTTCTTTCTATATATATCTGTTTTATTTATAAGTAACCTATTTGTTTATTAACTTATTTTGTTCAACTATTCTACTACGTTTTAATAAAAGCTAATAAGTTAGTTTTATTAGATTTATTAGTTTTATAAGACTCCCTTAAGGTTTTGTATTATAATAAGATAAGGTTTTTTTATCTTTTTATTATACTATTGTATATTAAAAGTACTTATTCTAAGTTAAACTTAAGAGTTTAATTCTACTTTTAAAAATAGATAGATTAGTTGTTTAAGTTTCTTATATTACTTTCAGAATCTACTACTGTCTTATTAATTTAGCATTAGAATATAGTCATTACTTCTTATTATTTACTAGTATTAAGTCTATAAATAAACCTATTATAGCTATTTAGGATTTAAAAAGCTTCTATTTATAAGCCTTAAGGTTTCTTTAGTATTATCTAGTAGGTTAAGATGATAATATTATATTCTATCTTCCAACTTCGATTTATTTAAGATAGTATAAGAATACCCCTTTATTTTAATCTATAAGAAACTAAAAAGAAATAGATCTACTTCTAAATATTATTAAAACAGGTGCTAGCTCCTTAAGCTAGAAGAACTAAAATAAATAATTAGAATAACTTCTCTTAAACCTAGTTTAATAATAATAGAAAATAAGGAGAAAGATCTAGAAAACTATATTAAATAGAAGGTATTATATTTATAAATCTATAGTATAAAAAGTATTTTAAGTATAGAAGTAGTATTTCTAAATCTAAAGGGTAGAGTAGTGTGTTTATTCTATTTCTCTTACTACTATTTATAAGATAAATACTATAGATATAGGTCTATAGCCTATATGTATATACTACTTATATAATAAAAGAGGCCTTGGGCCTAGGCCTATTATACTATATAAATAAACTGTATAACAGTCGCTCTATAAATATATACTTATTTCACCTTTTTACTCCTAGTAGTTCCTAAGTAAATAAAGTAAAGGTATAGAGGTTCATTTTTTATAAGATACTAGAAGTAGTTTAAGCTATATACGCTATAGTTATAACGCTTTATATGCTATAGCTATAGTAGCTAATATGTTATAGCTATACTATAGCATACGTTATACTTTAGCTTATATGTTAAAGTTATAACGTATTATACGCTATAGTTATAGTAGTTTATATCTTACGCTTTAGCCTATGTACTATAATTATAACGCCTTATATACTATAGTTATAGTAGCCTATATGTTATACTAAGCTATATATATTATAGTTATAATACCCTATATACTATAACTATAGTAGCCTATATATTATAACCATACTTATAATTCTAATAGTATAGCTAGAATTCTAGTAATACAGCTAGAACTTTAAAATAAACCTTCTATATAGGAGTTCTAGTATTTCTATAATTAACTATTAGAAATAATTAATAATACTATCAATCAAATCACTATTTCTCCTTCTATTTAACTATTATTATTAATAATACTTTAAATAAGTTTTCATATTAAGAAAGCTACTTTTATTATATTATATTTCTCCTGACTTTATAGCTATCTATAGTAATAACTTAACTATTAATTTACTTACTTCTTTATTTACTCTAATGAATTATAAGCCTAGTTTTTTTCAACCCAAAGATTCTATATTTTAGTTTTTCAAAAATTACTTTATTTATTTATTTATAAAAGTTAAATATTACAATAAGATCTATTTATATCTCTATTTCTTTGTTATTTTTAAAGAAACTAAATACTTTATTAGAACTACTTTATTTCTATAGAAAATCAATCTTACTTAACAAACTATTTTAATATTTGAAAATCCAATTTCTCTACTTATCTTAGCCTTTTTTAATTCTTTAGATATTTAAGATTTATTCTTAATTGATGATTTTTTCAAATTACTTTTAAACTCATTTCCTCTTTAGTTTGAAATTATTTCAATGGTAAAAAGATTAATATATATAAAAACCCAACTCTTTTTATCTTAAATTTTACCTTAGCTTTTAATTAACTTTATAAAAAAGGAAAATGTGAATTTATTTAAAGAAAAGAAGGAAAATACTAAGATTTAAATTTCTAATCTTTAGATTTATTCTTTAAGTTTCATCTTTATTTTAAATAGACAAAAAAGATTTTAATTTTTAATTTCTATTTCTTTAAAGATTTTAGTACTTTTCTATACTATATATTATAAGACTTTTATATTTTTTTAGAAAAGTCCTTTATAATATATAGATCTTAGTAAAATATTCTATTTTAATAAAAATAGGTAATTCAAAAAAAGATTACTATTTTTAAGTTAGTGGGAAGCAGTAATTATTAGGTCTAGTTTATTTATATTAAAGCTTTACTTATTAGTAAAGATATTTTTATAGATATAATTCAACTTATTAGTTCTAAAAATAAAGAAAGAAATAAAAAAGCTCTAAATTATATATAACTATATTATAAGGATAGCCTTCTTTAAGTAATTAAGAATAATATAAATATCTTTTAAATATTTAAATATTTATAAGAACTCTATAAACCCTTGGGATTTACTAATAAACTCTTCATCTATAAGGAATTTTTTAATACTACTTGAAGTAATTTTAGTAATATAGAAGAATTTCTAAGTAAAATTAAAGAATTAATGAATAATCTATTTTATAATAAATTAGAATTACTTGAATAGGTAGTTATAGTATATATTTAAATAGCTTTAATTCTAATTATAAAGGTTGTATTACTTTTATAATTTAAAGCTTTAGGTTTAATAAAGAAACTTATATTTTAAATTCTTCATTTTCTAATTTATTAGATAGATCTAGAAGAAATAATAATAATTTAATTAATTGTAATAAAAGTATTTAAAAAAAGAAGAATTTTAGAGTTACTAAAACGTTATATAAAAAATAAAAAAGAATTCTTTATAGAAGTTACAAAAAGGAAAGTTATACTAAAGATAAATATACCTATTCTTATCTAAAGAAAGCTCTAAGCTAGTAGATAAATATCCCTATAAAGGTAATAATAGAAATAAGAAGAAGTCTAAAAGAACGAATCTAAGATCTATCAATATTATTTGAACTACAACTTCAGAAAATAATAAAATAGAAGACGAGTTTTTAGAAGATAAAAAAAATCCTAAATCTAAAGGATTTATTTCTAAGGATAAAGATATTAATCTATTTTTGAAAAAAGATAATATTTCTAAGAGTATAAGGATTCTTTAAATACTTCATATAAAAAGAAATAATAATAATAATAACACTCTAGGTTTTGTAATAAATTAATAGATTATTAGAAGTTCTAAGAATTTAATTAAAAAGGAAAATAATAAAACTAGTTACTTTTATCTAAATATAGTTATTGTTATTTGTATAGTTAAGGATAAATTTATTTTATTTAATATACAAATAATTTTAAATCAGGTTAAATAGGGAACTATTATATATCCTATAACTAGAATAATAGGAGATTTAAAATTATCTCTCAAAAATTAAATATCTATATTAAAAGAAGTTTATTATATTTTAGAATTAGGAGTTAATTTATTATCTTAAAGAAAGCCTAATACCATAAGAATTATATTGACTTTCTAGAGAAAACCTATATTATATAATATAGTAAATAATACTATTTTAATAGTAGGATTTAAGATAAATAATTTATATGAATTTAATATTTCTATTTAATAAAAAGAAATTATTCTTTCCACTTTTATATTATAGGATATTTAGTCTTTCTATAACTATTTAGTTTTTATTAATAAAAAGGTTATAAATAATTTAAAAGATAATATTTTAAATCTATCTCTAAAGATAATTAGAATACATGCTATTTTTATTTATAAGGTTTATATCAAAGGAAGCTTTATCAATAATATTAATAAACAAACTAAGAAATAGAACTAAAATCTTTAATACTTAGATTATATTAGTTTAGATTTATATAAACTTCTAACTCTTATAAGATATAACAGATTTATATAAGAGTTTGTAGTTAACAGCCTAGTAAGGGAAAATGTAATAATAAAAAGTAGGTCTCTATAAGTTATAAGACTTTAATTTAGTAGGCTAACTAGTAGTAGCTACAAGAAGGTTTTTATCCTATAGTAGCTTTAGGCTACTATATTACGTAATATATAATCTAATCGTAACTATTCTTACTCTCTATGTAAACTATAAAGTATATATTTTTATAACTATCCCTTTCTTTATAAACCTTAGTCTCTGAAGCCTATAAATAAATACTATATAACTACTTCTAAATAGCTTTACCAACTAGTTAGTAAACATTCAGTAGTATGAATAATTAAAATAGAATAATAGTTATAAAATAGAAGGTTCTTCCTATATATATATTAATAGATAAAGCTCTTCCTCTATATATATTAATATGTAAAGCTCTTATTATTATATTAAGTTAATAAGGCATCCTATTAGTTTTCTTAACCTACGAGGTCTCCTACCTATTAGTAAAGCTTTAGTATATTAACTAGAAATCTTTAGGTTAAACTAAAATATCTAACTTTTCCCTATAAAGTATCTTACTACTAATTAAACATGTAGGGCTTCTTATAACTGATCAGACTACTAAGATATTAATATATATTTACCAATTAGTTATTCTTATAAGTATTTTCTCTATACTAAGCTTTTCCCTCCTTAGATTTAAACTAGTTCTAAAGCTTTCTTAATAAGCCTTTAATAATAAAATACTTATAGTAAACCCTTAAAAGGTAGCCTAATTTCTAGTAAGATATATAGAATTCATTATAGTAATAAGTAGTTATTATATAGCCTAACTAACTATAAACTTCATATAAAACATAATCCTTAAAGCGTAACGTTTTTACTAAAAAGCTTTTTAAAATATTAGTCTCTTTATAATATTTAAATATTAACTTTTTAGTAATAGTACTCTTCATACGATCAAAACTTTCTTCTTAGAAATCTTTATAAGAATTATATAGAATCTCCTATAAATACTTAGCTACTAAAGCTACTACTTTAGGTATTTAGTTATCAAACTTCTAATATTATAAATACTATTATAATCTAGTCTTAAAATAATAGAAGCAGGTAAAAATATCAAGCTTTAAAGCTTTTAAATTAAGAGTACCTAAAGTTTTATTAATAGCTAATTGTTTAATATAAAACTTTAGTAAGAATTAGCCCCTATAGTGAAATATATAAAGTATACTATATGGGTATAATTCTTATAAAATAGGGTTATTTAATAATTAGCGAATAAATATTATAAGGTTAGCGTATATAAAGTCTAGTAATAGTATATATTAGTAATCATACTACTAGGTCTAGAAGCTATATAATAACTTTATTATAACCTACTAGATTTTATATACTTTAGAAGCCTATAGCTATAATATATAGCTATCTAAAACTACTATTAACTAATCTTCACCTTTATATAAAATAATACTCTTATAAAAGAGGTTTTAAAGATAGTTAGGAGGTTTTAAGTAGTCCTTATAGTTAGGAATAAGTATTAAAGTCTCTAGGATTAATACTACTACAATTACTAATAGTTTAGCATTAAGTAGCTATATTAATATAATTTCTATAAAAGAAGACTATAACTCAAGAAGCTATATAAGTACTACTATAATTACTACTTAAAGTTCAACTAGTATTACCATATTTTCACTAGTAATTTTAGCGGTAGTAGCTATTTCAAGTACTATTGTTACTTTTGATGTTATTCTTAAGTATTTAGTACTTATTCATTATAATAGAACTATTACTAAAAACCTAGTCTCGCTCCTCTAAAAAGTAGAAGTTATAGAATTAGAAGGGTTTATAATTAAAAGCCTAATAAGGGAAAATATAATAGTAGAAAATAAGTCTTTATAAATCATAAGACTTTAATTTAATAGGCTAACTAGTAGTAACTATAAGAAGGCTTTTATTATATAGTAGCTTTAGGCTACTATATTATATAATATATAATTTAGTCGTAGCTTTCCTAGCTCTCTATATAGGCTATAGGGTATATATCCCTATAGCTTAATAGATTTATTCTATTTATTAATAAGTTAACTAGGTTTACTTAAGGACTTTCATTAAAACCTAAGTTAGCTAAAGAAGTTTCAAAAATGTTTCTTAAATTTAAGAAGTTAATTAATAATAATAATAATAATAAAATAAAAATAAAAGACTTTAATACTAATAGAAGTAATGAATTTAGTAATAAAAGAATAAAAGATATTTATTCTTATTCTACTATTATTTATAATAGAAAACCTCTTTATACTTATAAACCTAATAGTTTAATAGAAAGAATAATAAGGATTCTAATTAATAAAATTAGAACTCTAATTTATTACTTATATTTACCTTATTATTTATAAAGAGATACTTTAATAACTTCTATATATATATATAGTAGAATTCCTTAAAATTCTATAAATTTTAAGACTCCCTAAAAAACAAAAAAATAAAACAAAGGTTAATATTAATAATATTAAATTATAAGGTAGTTTTTATTATGATAGAAATAGATATTTTAAAACTAAGAATTAGATATAAGAATTTATAAAAGAGCTATACTAGCTTATAAAAATAATACTTATAAAATCAAGGATTTTAATAAAAAGAGAGCTATATAGTCTAGAGATATAAAAATCCTAGAAAATACTTTTTATACTTTAGGAAAAGAGTTACTTTTATCTATTATTTTAGAAATGAATTCTAATAATTGTAAGTCTAATTAGTTTAATAATAGTCTTATTTTAAATGGAGATAAATCTATTTCTAGTATAGATTAAAGTAATAATACTAATAATAATAATTCTTTAATATATCTAACTACTGAAACTTAAGATGTAATTAAAATAGTTTTAGAAGAAAATTCAAATATTGAAATAACTAGAAAAATAGAATATTAGAATTAAATATAGAAAATGATAATAAAGTTTAGGGAGAGACCAACCTATATATTAATTTACCTATTTCATTATCAAAGCTAAAAGAGACTATAAAACCCATAAAAAAGCATTTTATTTACTATTTTAGACTATTCCAATTTAAATAGTTATATAAAATTATATGAGAATACTAGTAAAGATAATTAAGCTTCTTATATTTTATTAATAAATACAATAGAAGAACCTACTTTTTTATTTAAGAATAAAATCTCTTAAATATAGAAATTAGATTCTAGTTATTATAAAAGAAGTAGAATAGATAGAATCTATAAATAGTTAGAAAATAATGTTTCTATCTACTATTAATATTAATAATATTAATATTCTAAATAGTAAATAGGTTTATAGATTAGAACTAAACAATATAACTAAAGAAACTATATATAAAGCTAAATAAATAACTTAAGGCTATAATTAATATTTAGATATTAATTATTTAGAAACCTTTCGTATTATTTAAAAGCCCAAAAGTTAGAAATATATAATGATTCCTTCCATTTATTCAGAATACAGTTTAATATAATATAATATTAATGTAATATTTGTTCATCCTAATATTAATAAACCTATATATATTTATCTACTAACTAGATTTTATTTTAATTTAAAGAAGAATTCTTTAGAATTCAATCTAAGTATCAATATGAATACTTATAAAAATAATGAAAACTATATTTGTATTTATTTATTAAATAAAGCTTTATATAGTCTAAAATAAAGTTCTTAAGTTTAATATAATTATTTGAAGAATAGTCTTTATTTGCTAAGATTTACTCTTTCTCCTTATAATAAAGTAATTTCTATTTTAAATAAAAAGCCCTATATAGCTATTTTAGCTTGCTATATTAATAATATATTACTAGTAGTAAATAATTAAATAATAACTAGTTATATATATAACTCTTTGAAACAAAAGGTAAACATTTAAAATCTAAGAAAACCTTCTACCTTTCTCAATTATAATTTATCTATAAACCGAAAAGGAAAGCAGTTACTATTAATTAAAATAATTATACTAAGGAAACTGTAATAAAATATAAGAAAGAAACTATTTATCAATTTAAGATTCCTATAGATAATAATCTCAAATTACTTAAAAATAAAGAAAAAGCTTTAAAAGAGAAGATATTTTAAAGTTTTAATAGGAAATAGAAACTCTATTATATTTAGCTCTAAAGATAAGACGTAAGACTATTCTTCTAGTAATAGCCTATTTTCGATTTACTTACAATCCAAATAAAAATCATTTTTAGCTTTTAACTATATATAGAATTATTTAAATAATAATAAAGAATATAGATTTACTTATGACTATAAAAATATATCTTCTATTCAGAATCCTATTAAATGTATTAATTCAAATTAGATAAGAGATCTAAATAATAAAACATCTACTTCTTTTTAGATTTCCTATTTAAAAGGAAATAGTAATATGATAAGTTATTCTATTATGAAATAAAAGACAATAGCTTTATCTACTTATAAAGCTAAATATATAGTTCTTTTAAATACTTATAAAAAGCAACCTATTTATATTATAACTATAATTATATAAGTTTAAGATTAGAATTATTTGAAATTAAAAAACCTAAGATGTTTATAAATAATTTAGTAGTTAAGAAGCTAGCTAAAAATCCTAAACTTTATAAAAAAGTAAAATATATCAACATAAGATATTACTTTATAAGAGACTTTATTAGAAATAAGAATATCTTTATATATTATATAAGTATAGAAGATAATATGGCTAATATTCTAACTAAACCTTTAGGCTTAGTAAAGTTTAAACGGATTCTCTCTAAATTTCAAGAAAGAATTTCTTAAAAATCTTTCCTTCTTTATTTTTTAGTTTTAAGTTTTATAACGTTTTATAATTTTACTCTTTTTACTTTTTATTAAGGTTTATAAGTTCTTATATAAGTAAGCTATATACTAGCTAAAAATACCTTATAGGGAGATATTTGATTTATTCTAATATATAAAAAACTTCTACTTCTATTTATTCTAATAGACGAAATAGGAAGTTATACAGTTTATCTATATGAATAAATCACATAAAAGGCGCTCTATAAATACATACTCATTTTACCTTTTTACCCCTAGTAGTTCTTAAGTAAATAAAGTAAAAGCATAGAGGTTCATTCTTTTATAAGGTACTAGAAGTAGTTCAAGTTATATATACTGTAATTATAGCATATTATATACTATAGCTATAGTAGCTGATACGTTATAGCTATACTATAGTATATACTATATTTTAGTATATATACTATAGTTATAATACGTTATATATTGTAGTTATAGTAGTTTATATATTATACTTTAGTCTATATACTATAATTATAACGCGTTATATATTATAGCTATAGTAGCCTATATAGTACGCTAAGGTACATATACTATAGCTATAACGCCCTATATATTGTAGCTATAGTAGCTTATATATTATAGCTATAGCTAGAACTCTAGTAATATAGCTAAAGTTCTAGTAGTATAGTTAGAACTTGAAAATAAACCCTCTCTATAAGAACCTCAATATCCCCACAAATAACAGTTAGAAATAATTAATAATACTATAAATCGAATCACTATTTCTCCTTCTATTTAACTATTATTACTGAGAATATTTTTTGAATAAGTCTTTATGTTAAGAAAACTACTTTTATCATATTATGTTTCTCCTAATTTCACGGTTATCTATAGTAATAACTTAACTATTGATTTACCTACCTATCTATCTATTCTAATAATATTAAATGTCTAAAACTAGCTACAGCTAAATACATAGTAATTAGTAACTAATTACTATACTATAAATCTAGAGCCTTATATAATATTATAGACTATATAATATAATAATAATAATAATAAATAAGTCGAATCCTACTTCATATCTATATAGTAAGACGGTATATCATATATATTACCCTCTAAATAAACTAATACTAATTAGTAATTAACCTTTCTATTACTATTATATTATAAATTAAAAAGACTTATGATAACAAAAGAAGTAATTATTAAACTTTATATTGAAAACCTGTATAAGACAAAGGATTATAAGATTTATCGCTTAAATACCTCAAATCTTCCCTATTTTAAAACTTTACTAAAGACCTCTAAGTTATATATTAATTCGTTATAAATAGTTACTTTTAGAATACTAGTAATTAAATTTAACTTAATTTTAAAATAAAACGGTCCTTATTATACTATTAAGAAATTAATATATACTTATAATAATTACTTACTAAAGTATATTTCGTATATATAATAACCCTCTTTAAACTATTACTAGATTTTTAATACTAGAGATTTATAATATCTCTAACCTTAACTCTTTCATAAACACATATGATCTCTTAAAGCCTCTTCTAATATCCCTCTTATTTATATAATAATATCTAGATTAATTCCTATAAGTAAGATACATCCTCTAAATACTACTATATTTATAATAATAATACTCTTAGGTATTCCTATCCCTACAAAGTTCTATTAATACTTCAACTTAATACTTTTTAACTGAATCCCCAATCTTAACTATAAAATTATTATGAATAAGAATTCTATAAAAGTCTTAGTTTATTTAACCTATTAAGTAGCTTTCTAGACTTATATAAAACTCTATAGCTTAGAATTCTTTTAGATATTTCAAACCAACTTTAAATACTAACCTATAGTAATTTAACAACTTACTAATATCCCTATAATATATTATTTTAAAAACTACTTTAGAACTTCTAGTATTAAAGTTAATATAAACAGTATATAAATCTTTATAATCTTATACTAACCATTTTAATAGTAGAGATTTACCCTATTGACTTATTAAGAATTTGAAGACATTTTGCAATACTATATAAACCTTAAGAATAACCTTAAAAAGTATTTTAAATAAATCTATAACTTTATACTAAAAGAATTAGACTTAATACTACCCCTCTTTAATACCTAACTTAAGGTTGGATAAGTCATATTAATAGTACTCTTATAATAAGATATTAAAAAGAAATACTTATAACTAATTTTAGTAGCCTATATACTTATAATATAAAATAAGAGATTTCTATTATATTAATCAGTCTTACTAAGTCTTTGGTTAATTATCTCAAAGCTTCTCTAATACTGAGAAAACTACTAAAACTATAGCTGAGACTAATTTAAATATTATAAATACCTTTTATATTTTACTTCTACTATTTCTTTTAATAATAGTTTAGCTAAGTATACTATGCACCTTTTCAACCTATATAATAAAAATATAAAATATAATAGAAGTCTATATAGTATATTTAAAATAAGAATCTATATTCTTGATAATTACCACTTTAAGCTTAATACTTAATACTATATATAAGTTAATATATTTTTTATTATATTAAACGATCAGGCTTTTAAATATTACTTTAAATACTTAAATAACACTAGTTTAAATTTATAGTTCAAATAGATAACTTATTATATCAAAAGCATTGTTCAAAATAATAAATCTTAATAGCCATATCTTTCTAATTAGTAAAATACTATTCTTTAAAATATTATAATGAAATATCCTAAATGGAATAAAAAAGAAGCTTTTAAAACTCTTATACTTGAACTTAAAGAAATCTAGAAAGCCTTCTTACTAAATTTATATATAGATATAATATTTTATTTCTAACTTACAAATATATATTATATTATATTTAAATACTAGTTAATTTGCTTTAGCCTTATAGTAGTATTTCAAAGTGTTTATAATTATTTCTAATTAATTATAAACAATACTATATTAATCTAAAAGCTATCATATATTCATTATAGTAGGAATAATAACTAGAAGTAAGTTAATAATTAATTTTAAGTTAACTATATATATAACTCTTTCTAAGAATATTCTTAAAGTGATATATTGCAAAATATGTAATATTCTATTCTTATTTATATTCTATAATATTTATATTCATTTACATCAAATAGAACGTATTCTTCTCTTCTAGTTATATATAGCTATTTAAGTAAGAAGTATTATATATATAGTAGAATAAGTTATTAATCTATAAAATATACTCTTAAGAAGAAATATATCTCATTTGATTAATATAAATTAAAAGTTAATTCCAAGATATATTCTCCAATAGTTTATTAAATCTTCCTTATGAATTATAAGAGTATTAATAGTTTAAATATTAATTTTCAAGACTCCCCTTATGATAATAAGCCTAATAATATTATTATGTAGTATTAAGTATATTATAATTTTAAAGATAAAACTACTATACTTTCTGAATAGTTTTAACTTTATGGTTTAGTAAAAGTCCTATTGTTCTTAATAAAGGTAAAATTATAAGAATCTTTTAGAATTAAATAGTATTCTATACTATTATTTAGAATAATATTTCTAGTAGTAGAATCATCTAAAAAGGTAATATTATAACCCTTATATCTAAATTTATATTTAAAAGCTATTACGTAATGGTTATTTTTAAGATACTTTACCTAATTTGAATATTACTAACTTCTTAATTACTAGCTATTCTTCATTTACTATATTTAAATAGATAAGTAATCTCTTTATAACTTTTATATTTCTAGAGGGTGAATTACTAATAATATGTTTTAATAGTATTTTACTAATCATTACATTCAGAATAATTAATATATTTATCTTTCTTAATATTATTATCTTTTATATAATATTATGTAATACCCCTTTCTTATTCTATTTTACAAATATAAATTACCTTAATCCTATATTTAAGAATATTTATAACTAGCTTTATTAGAATAAGAAAGTTATATGAATTATTTAAAAATAGGAATATCTATAGATATTCCTTAATAAAAAGAAAATAATTATATCTATATATTCTATAGAAGTAGAGATATAAAGATTCTATTATTATTTTAAATATCTAGTTATTATATATTCCTATAATATCTTTAATCAGGTAGGATATCTTATTCAATACTACACTTTTCAAATACTTAAGAAATACTTTTACTAAAACTAAATATAGAATATAGCGGTTTCACATTTCTATTTTACTATCTATAGTCATATCAACTTTAACTTGAAGATTATTATTAATATTATTTATACTAATAGCCGCCTTATACTTGATATGATTAATACTATAATAGCAATTAATACTATTTAATTTCTACTAAGTATCTCAATAAAGATAATATAAGAAGCTTTTAAGATATGTTAAATTAATATATATTGAATTTCTTTTAAGTTTACTACTATTAATATAAGTCTAATATTTCAAGTTAAAGACTGCAGACTAAAGGTAAAAGTAATAAGCTTAATAGTTCATATCATTCCTATTAAAATATATAATAATATTAATAAGATTAAATAATATTATATGTTCTTCTATTATATATATAAAATCTATTATAAGAAGATACTTACTACTACCTAAGAAGTATCTCTTTAAATAGTTTATAAAGTAATTAATAATACTACTTAGTTAAATAACTCTATACTTATGCTACTTATTTCTAGAATATATTCTTACTTTATAGAAGATTTAACTGCCTTTCTAAATATTATTACTTAGGTTTATATTATATGTAAAACTACTAAAGAGATTTATTATAAGTATATTAAGTATATTATTAATACTATTTTAGTAATATCTAATAGGTTTTATACTTTATATATTATAATCTTTTTATTCTAATTTCTTTTATATATATAATAAGAGAAACATATCCAATAAGACTTATACTACCGTTTTACTATAAATAGTAAGATATATATTCTCAAACTTCTTTATAAGCTTTAAGAGTTTTAATCTATAATTATATATTTATATTCTAAAAGTAACTAAGAAATCTTATTAAGTTATATTTTTAAAATGTTAATACTTTAATATATCTATAAGAAATCTAATATTATATATATAGAGAGATATATACTCTTATAATAGTATTTTAATTTTATCTATAGGTATTTCTATAAAGCTTTGGAATATTTAGTCAATACTATAAGCTACTATTATTATAGATAATAGTAATACTATTACTATTAGTAATAAGAATTTCCTCCCTACTTGCATAGTTAGTAATATATTATTTGAACTTTAAATCCTTTAGATCTAACTAATTTCAAGTCTTATAACTTACAAGAATAACTTACTTTGTCTAGATTTTAACTAAGAGTTTTATTTTATAATATATCCTATAGCTAAAGAATAGTTAGATATAATATTAAAATTTAATTTCTATAGAAAAGGTATTATTATAATACTTAACCTACTATTTAAAAAACTAATTAAGAAATAAGTTTAAAATTTAATTTCTATAGAAAAGGTATTATTATAATACTTAACCTACTATTTAAAAAACTAATTAAGAAATAAGTTAAGAATATTATTACTAATAGTATTATAAAAATTATCTAATATAATTCTATCTTCTATAAGAATTATAAGTATTTCAAATCTTATATTATTAATAGAATTAGAAATAAAGATATCAATAAGATATATAAGAAGTTAAGACTTATGTTTTAAGGTTTTAGAAATAATAATCTTTAAAATACTAATATAATTACTAATACTTTAATAAAGTAGCTGGTAGTTAATTTTAACTATAATTCTAACTCTTTTCTAATATAATAATATTATAATATAGCTTTATAATATTATATAAACCTATATTTAAGTTAAAATGAAACTTAAAACATATAATTAAATTAAATTATTCTTATATTTCAAAAGTTATTACCCCCTAAACTCTATTATTAGTATTATTAAGTTACTATATAGCTTTATTAAACTTAATACCTACTAGTAGGCAATATACTTTAAGTATTATAAAGAATAGTTATAAATAGAAATATTAACATATAACTTATATCTCTTCATCCTATATCTTAAGAATAACGCTTTTAGCTTTATAAATATATAAACTATTAATACTTTTAGTCTTTTAAATACTATCTTCTTATACTATAGAGATAAGAAGTTCCAAAAAGCCTTATTTAAATCTAATCTTAAGATAGTCTTCTTAAAAGTAGTACTATTAGTATTTAATAGAAATATCTTATTACTTAATAGTAATATCCTCTATTCATACTAAAAGTATTAAGAGTAAAGACTAACCTTTATTAATATAAATATAATACTTAAAGTATTTAAAAGGTATATATTGAATAATATATATATATAAAGTATGTCTTATTTTAATATATTAACCCGAAGTATTATTCAATAGCTCTTCTATAATATAAGAATAATAACCCTTAAGTAATAATACTACTATGTTTAATAAGTACCTTAAGTAGTAAATTACATATTTTAACTACAACTTTAACTTTATATTACTTAATCTCTCTAAGATATACCTTTATGTTTTTATTAATAACCTATTTACTAATAATATTAACTTCTTATTTTAATTAAGATTTATAATAATTCTAAGCTAAAAGACTACTACTAATAATAGCTAATCTAGTTTTTATAGTAATTCTATATATTATTCTTCTATTATAATTGAAAGATTACTAGAAATATACTTACTTTAAAGATTTATACTATAGTAATTAGTATAGACTTTACTTATACTATAATTATATTACTTAAGAAAATCCTTAAATACTAAAAGTTCCCTTAGACTTTAACTATTATATATATTAACTTCTATTTATTCCCTTAGTACTTTATAAAGCTTAATACTACTAAAGAAAACCGCCTTATAATCAAGTTTATAATATTAAAATAATTAACCAAATACTATAAGTTATATAAAATATTACAAAGGAATAAGAATAATAATATTACTAATACTTTTACAAAACGTATACTAAATGATACTTTTAGGGGAGTTTTTAATTCAAATATATAACTATTTAAATAAAAAGATAGATAATTTAAATAGAATAAATAAATAAGTATTTAACTAGTGTTAAAGTAAAAGGGCGTAAATCGCTAAAAATACTATTGTATATATAAATAGTTAAATATTAAGATATATAGTAAAAAGGAAAAGTCACTAGTATTGGTGATATTATACTATAGGATATATAATAACTATATATACTACTATATATATAATAATATACCCTCTACGCCCTACTAGTAATAAATACTAGACACCTAATACTAGCTATAGCTAAATATATAGCAATTAGTAAGCAATTACCATACTATAGATCTAAAGCTTTATGTAATACTATAAACTATATAATATAATAATAACAAGAAATAACTAAAATACTACTTTACACTTATATAGTAAGATCACATACGGCGTGCATTACTTTCTAGATAAACTAATATAAAATATATAAAGTATACTATATAGATATAACTCTTATGAAATAAATTGAGTTAATAAGTAGTATATAAATACTATAAAGTTAGTTTATATACAATTTAATAATATTGTATAGTAGTAGTTATACTATTAAGTCTATAAGTTATATAATAATTTTATTATAACTGATTAAATCCTACATATATTAGAGATTAGTAGTCATAATATATTGCTATTTGAAATTACTATTAGCTAAGTTTCAATTTTATACAAAGTAGTATTCTTATAAAAGAAGCTATAGGCATAATTAGCAGGCTTTCAATAATTTCGATAGTTAGAAATAGGTATTAAACACTTGATAATAAATAGTATTATTAGTATGAGTTTACTACTGAATAGTTATATTAATATTATTATTATAAAATAAGTAGTAATAGGTGGTTGGTACTGCTTTTTTAGACTGGGTAAGCTGTGTTTAAACTATGAGTAGCTAAAAGGTAGTTTTATTTAACAAATATTAATATATAAAGAAAGAAGGCTTCTATATATAACTACTATTTATAGGTTTTTATAGTAATAGGATAACTGATTATATTACTATATATACTTATATAATTCTTAGAAACTATTTTATAAGAATTACTCCTAGTTCGAAAAGAAGCTATATCCTTATAATCCTACTTTCTATTTAGTCTGAATTGTCACATTTCAAGTAACTACTACTATTATTAGTACTTATTATATTATTACTAACATAATTATTAGGATTGTCATTATTACTATAATTATTATTACTATTATAATTATTAAGTGTATTATAGTCCCTAGCGCTTGCCTTAATATTACTTTTAGGAGTATTAGAGATATTATTATTAGAATCTTTAGAGTTATATACTTTATTAGTAAAAGTAGGTTTTAGGCTACTGTTATTATTATTAGTATTATTAGTATCATTATTATTATAATAAACCTAATTATATAGAAGGTAGATATTAGTACTACTAGTATTAATACTACCTTAATTTTATAAAGAAGTATAATTTCTACTATACTGCGTTTATATAAATACTATAAATTATATAGATACTACGGATTATATAGAAGTATAACTACTATTATGATTATAGGAAGTATAACTGCTATAGGTATTATGCGTAATAAGTAGTATTAACAACGTTAATTGCTGTAGTAGCTACTGTAGCATTAATTGCTATAGCGGCTGCTATAGGGTTAATTGCTATGGTAATTGCTATAGTAATAGCTATACTATTAACTGCCGTGGCAATTACTATAGTTAATAAATAATGATATTATTACAATTACCCTACTTTTGAACTGAGGTCTATATATGAATCTAATTCGTCTAATTAGTCTAATTAGTAATTAGATAAAGATAATACTTTTAATAAGACGAAATTGAGGAAAAAGATTATTAAGTTTAAAACTCCTATCTCTCTAATCTAATTAAAGGGAGTTTTGTAAATAAAATATATGTAGTAAGGATTACTCTTTTGAATAATAGAATGTTTCTTACCTTATAGTATTTTTAATATAAATAATATAATTTAGCTATAGTTATATAATATCTTATCAGAAATAATAATAATAGCTTTATTGAATAAATTATAACCATAACCTTATTATTTAAATAAATAGTAATTATATTATTACTTATTGCAAAATAAGTAGTTGTAAGTAGGTAGTACTACTCTTTTAAGCTGTATAAGCTATTTTTAAACTATAAGTAGCTAAAAGGTAGTTTTATTCAATAAATATTGATGCGTCAGGAAAGAAGGCCCCTATACGTAACTACTATTTATAGGTTTTTATAGTAATAAGACAACTTATTATATTACCATATATACTTACGTAATTCCTAGAAACTATTCTATAATCATTATCTCTATGAAAGAAGACTATTACTTAAGGTGGTATATAAATACTATTATAATAATTATTATTACTATAATAATATTAGTCTATTGAATAGCTACTAATGATATAATATAAGCTACTGGATTACGTGACTTATTAGTAGTTAAAGGAGTTAATCCTGATAGTATAAATGTTATTACATACTTACTAGTAACTTTAGAAGTTTCTTTAAGTATTGCTATTTTTATTATACATATAGAAGCTACATATTCAGATATTATACGTTTAGTAGCTATTGATTATAATGGAAATATTATTAAACTCCCAGCTTTACCCCTCTAAGAATTGGAAGTTGAAGAACTATAAAGATTTATAATTAAAGGTTTAGTAAAGGAAAGCCTAATAATTGAAAATAGGATTTTATCAATCATAAGACTTCAACTTAATAAGCTAATTAGTAGTAGTGATAATAGGGCTTTTATCTTATTATAGCTTCAAGCTACTATATTATATAATATATAATAAACATAATGATCCTAACTATCTTAGCTTTCTGTACAGGTTATGATCTATATATCCTTATAATAATATAACTTATAAAGTTATATCTTTTGAATATAAATCAATATATGTAATTTCTAATATAATATCTTAACACAATTTCTATTTCTATATATATTCTCAGGAATGCTTTCCAAATCTTGAATTGTTTAGTAATATGTGGAATTGATACCATTTGTATAACTAAAGTATTATTCTTTAATTAATCATTAATATAGATTATCTATTTACCTAATTTAATTTCTTATTATAAAACTTTAACTCTTAAATTCATAAGTAACTCATATCAACTATATAACCTAGTTTATAACCTAGTTTAAACTACCTAAGAATAGTAATGTTAAAGTCATCTTAACTGGGAATCTTTAAATTAGCTTTCTAGGATTTCTATAACTTTAGGATCCCTAGTATTTCTTTTAGTGAATATTCAGGCTTTTCTTATTATGATATCTAATCGGATTAGTAGTATAAAAATACTATAACTAATTATGGAATCAAAGTCAATAGCATCTATTAATAGAACTATTCTTTCTTAAAATATTAATAGTATAATACCTTATAATCCCAGTAAAGTCTTAGTTTTAATTATTAGTCTGATAGACCTAGTTTACTACTGTTAATATAAAATAATATCTACCTTTTATAACTCAATAACTACTTGAATTACTTAGAAGGTCTCAATTCCTTTATCTATTATAAACTTACTATTATACTTATTGAAGTATCTCTTGATTAAATAGAAATGTTCCAAAGTTTTATTATACTAAGAATAATAATAATAATAATAATAATAGTACTAATAACAATAATAATAATAGTAATA